>APFE030166490.1:0-11545 GCA_000404065.3 Pinus taeda | reverse complement strand
TTGGTTAGGAAACATCTAAAATTGGTAATGCATAAAGTTATATTATTATTAGTGCATTAATGGGGATTCTGAAATATGTGTTCTACTTATAATATATTAATCTCCATAGTTGCGTTAGCTTGATTGCACTTCCACTTTTTTTTGGAAGTTGGAAACAAACACACATTGAGAAGAGCGAGGGGCAGATATATGAATGTGGTCATCTAAAATCGGGGCGATTGACGCAAAAAAATCATAATTTTATTGGATTGCATTAGTTTCTTCTACGCATTTCCAAATTATTTACTATATTAAGAGTGGAATTGTGCGGGGCAGATGATCACATGCCCGTGACATTTTTGAAGTGACAAAATAAGATTTCACATACTATTAGGGAGACAGATAAGAGCCACATATTTAATTCGACTATTATCGTAGATCTGTTATTTTGTGTACACAAACTCACATAATAATTTGCAAGCAATGGTGGAGACTGTTTTAGTTTTATTTAATTGATTATTAAAAGTGATTTTAAAATTGAATAATTATTATTATTATAAATAACTATATATGATATTCAAATCACAAATCGAAAACTTACCTCTACCCCATATCTGTGTAATAAATAGCAAACACCTTATGGCCTTTTTAGCCTCAAGGGAGGGTTTTCTCATCTTTGTTTGTAAGTAATTTATTGGAAACCCTTACAAGATTTTGTGTTACGAGATATTATGAGCACATGCACTACTTTCATCATATTTCTCTTTGCGCCTCGAAACAAACTAACATGACATTAACAGGACTAGGGTTGCCTTGCCTTATATTTTGTTTCCTTACAGTTTTATTTGTGTTGCCATTGAAGTCATAATAACTTCGCAATTAGGTAATAAATGATTACATATGGGTGAAAGCATGAAGATGGGTTACATGTTTGGGCCGAATGTGGCGATGAAATTTCTAATTTTTCCTCTTTTATTGAATTGCACCTCTCAAAATTCATATAAGAATTATGAATTTTGATTTAGAGTAAAATGACAATGTGTGGAGAATTACGTTGTTGTTTTAATGATATTTTTTGCAAAAAAAAATTAGTGTCCTATAATGTCTCAATTTTTCATTAAATGCAATATATGTCCTTGCAAATATTCACAAAACTTAAGAGATATGTGTGTGTTCATGTAGCATAACTTAGTCTAAAAAGAGTAATATGTGTGTGTGTGTGTGTGTGCGCGCGCGCGCGTGCGTGTGAGCATGATATACACAGAGAGAACTAAGTTTTTCATATTAAATTTTTTTTTTACACAAAATTATATTTTATTTTTTATTTTTTGAAGTTGACGAAGTAATATTTCAATTTCATTTTGGAGACACATATGTTCACATAAGATTTTTTTTAACTCTTTAAATAAATTGAGAAACCAAGAGTACCCTTTTGAAGAAGACTTGTAAATGAAGATAGTGGTATTTTTTGAATTTTTTTCGTTGTGCATATTTTATGTTATTGATTTTTTATTTAGCCCCTTTGAAACTATCCAAAAAAAGTTCAAGTGCTATGTTTAAAAGAAATTAGATGAAAAATATCATATGAATTCGAAAGTGGCAAATTCATATGCCATTGGATAGAGGATTCTTTCAGAAATCTAATGTGATCAACTCCACCACTTAAGGACAATTTCTGCCCTAAATCTAATAGAGTACAAAATGGGGTTGGAGAGAAATTTGTAGAAGAGGTGTTGAATCTATAATTTTTAGGACTTCAAGAGCTTGATCGGAGCATTAAAGAAACTCTCAATCGAGTGGCATCCGCGGTTAACTAGCATCTTGATCGAGCCATTAAAAATCCAACCCGTCATTTCCCTTACCAACTTTTTTAATGGTATGGATGGCATATCATACGGTTCAAGGGCTCGATTGAGCCTATAGCTTGATCAAGCCTATGCTGTCAAAAAATAGTTTAGTTTCTAAATTTGATAGTGAAAAAGAACAAAAAACATTCATTCATAGAGAAATAACAAAACGTGGAAATTACACAAAGACACAACAAAAATTGGAAATTGGAGATTTGGATCTATAAAAGAAAATAAATTACCATCCATAGAGGAAATATGAGAGAAAGTGTGAGAAAGGATGAGAAAAAGATAACAACCAGAAGATGAGATTCATCCATTCCCACTAGACGCAAGTAACTTAGTGGCCAAATCTTAGGGAATATTTCCCTATAGGTTGAGGTGTGGGAGCACTTAGACCTAAGGTTATCCTAATCAAACTATTGGAAGCATCGCTAGCTCTTTCAGGACATAGCCCTAGTACATTTGCCCACTATAACCCTCTCCATACCTTGGTTGGCTTTTTGGTTGTTAGAAGTGTCGCTGGTGACATTTATTATGTGGCCCTAATAGCCTATTCTAAAATCTTCACAAGGCCCACTTACGACTTGAGTGGAAGGTTGTTAAGTATTTTTAGGAATTCTTCTCATATGGAAAATCTGAGATAAACTTTTTTTTTTTTTCACACATTCGAATTAAACGAAAAATCAACCATTTATTTTTCATTTGGTCTTATGTATTTGAATCATTTGGATTTTATAAAGAAAATGTATGTGTTCAGGTGTGCTTACAAATGCAAAAGTCTGAGGTGTTGTTGATTTATTTCCTTTCTTTCCAGCTAATTTATTTCTCAAAATATAATATTTTTCATTAGTTACATATTTCATGGGGATTATATCATCTTTAGGTGCCTCCTACATACAATTCACATTAGCATGAAAATTATTTTACATTTCATCATATTTTGAATCGCCCTTTTTGTTGACATAGGGACCAATACTTTTATTGAATTTCTCTCTTCTTCGACCCATCTTTCCCTGATCTCAAAACCCTTTTCTTTTCATGTGTCAACTTACAACCCTTGGTCCATGTGACTAGAACCCTAGGGTATCCAAACTGATTTTTTTTAGTGAGGAGGAATTCTTTTACCTTTCATCATATACTTAATCATCCTTTTTGTTGACATATGAAATGATACCTTTAGTAGTGCACTCTTCTTCGACCCATATTTCCTTGAGCTCAAAACCTTTCTATTTCCATGTTTCAACTTATAACCCTTGGTCCATGTCAACTTTTGTTGCCTAGTCTCCAACTATCAACTTTTTTTTCATTTAAATTTTCCCTAAGGTTTGTAGCTAGCACCCAAGGGTTTACAAATTGATTTTTATTGATTTAGGATGAATGATTTTATCTTTTATCATATTCTGCATTACCCTTTTTGTTATCATAGGAATTGATACCTTTACTAGCACACTCTTCTTCGACCCATCTTTCCCTGAGCTTGAGACCCTCGTATTTCCATGTTTCAACTTATAACCCTTGGTCCATGTCAAATTATACTGCCTAGTTTCCAACTATCAACTTCTTTTTCATTTAACTCTTCCCTAGGGTTTGTGACTAGAACCCTAGGGTTCCGAAATTGGTTTTTTTAGTGAGGAGGAATGCTTTTACTTTTCATCATATTTTGAAACAACTTTATTGTTGACATGGGACCGAATACTTTAGTGGTGCACTCTTCTTTGACCTATCTTTCCCTAAGCTTGAAACCATTGTATTTTCATGTTCCAACTTATAAACCTTGGTCTATGTCAACTTCTACTACCTAGTTTCCAACTGTCAACTTGTTTTTCAGTTAGCTTTTCCCTAGAGTTTCTAACTAGAAACCCATGGTTTCCAAACTTATTTTTGTTAAGTGCGGAGGAATGATCTTACCTTTCATCATATTCTAAATCACTTTTTTTGTTTACACAGGGACCGATACCTTTACTGGTGTGATCTTATTTGAGCCATATTTCCATGAGCTGGAAACCATTTTATTTTCATGTTTCAACTTACGACCATTAGTCTATGTCAACGTCTACTACCTAGTTTCCTACTATCAAATCATATCACGACCTTCCACCTATGGTGATTTCTTAAATAAACATGTGTAGATTTACTATTTACTTGTCTTATGATGATGATTCACTCAAATTACAAGTATATTTTGCATTCCACTATATAGGGATGGAAATTAAACAACCACATGATGGAGAAGATGTGTCCCATAAAGCTGATCAACTAGATGATGATCAAGATGTGCTTTATGGACCTCATCAACCACTAGAGGAACACGTTCCCTATCAAGATGAACAATTGTCACTAGGGGAATAACATGTTCCATGTCAAGCTAATGAACCAATGGAGGAAGAATAGTTTCCCTATCAAGTTGATCAACCACTGGAAGAACGAATTGTTTCCTCTAAAGTTGAAAGGACAATAGGGAGTTGTAGTGGTTTGAAATTGGGTGGACCATTTGTAGAAAATTTGGATGCAAGCACACTAGAGTACCTTGAAAAGCATATCCATGCTCACACTATTAGAGACCATGTCAATAACATCATTTGAATTTTTTTTTAGAAACATTCAATTGTTTCACATGCTCAGATACTACATGGGTTTATCAAACATAAGAAACTAAAGCATGCCACAAATCTTTTGGGTGTCCAAGATGCTGAAAGCAAGATGACACATATTCAGTGAAAATATATCAAAGGCATTCACTGTGTTTTCAAAATCAAGAAAGCCCGATGTTCAAGTTATATGTAGGGAAATTACAACTAATACTGTTATACCAAGTACTTCAAGACGACAAAATTTGGCAACAATGTCAAAATTCTTACATGTCTCGAGAAAAAACTTGCACAAGCATACCAAATTCAGAGTTCAAGTGAACGAAAATTATGAATTTTCTTGTTGGGTTCTTATCACTAAGAAACCCTACCAAGATAGGCTTACAATAGGAATCAAAGCATTTAAGGTAGAGTTTTGGGAGAGAGAAGCATACCAAATTCAGAGTTAGAGTGAATGAAAATGATGAATCTACTTGTTGGATTCTTATCACCAAGCAACCCTACCAAGATAGGATTACAACATGAATCAAAGCATTTACATTAGAGTTTTGGGAGAGCCATTCCTGTGATATTCCAGATAGAAAGCATGTCATACGACATCGTGTAGCTAAAAGTGAGTATGAGCAACATGCTAAGAACATTGTAGAAATGATAGAAGTTGCATTGTTCAAGGAAATTCATGAAAGAAATCACCATGTGAAGATATCCATAAGGATGTTTCATAAATTGAATCCATGGTTTATTAGGGCTAATACAATCCATGACATGTGTTGTTGCTGATATCATGTTGAAACTCAGCTTCATTGTGACACTTTCTGTGAATTTTACAAGAAGAACTATCACGATGATCCTCCTCCTACAATGCGTGATTTTGTTTCATCAATATTGTGTAGAAGGGAGCTAAAAGAGTTGTATTACAAGAAAATATGTATAGGTGGGAGAATATGCACCGAATGTGGCGATTTGGAATTGCTCCATAGAAACTTTCTTATTGATCCAAACCAGTCTAGGATGTCTAATGCCAACATCACATGGAAGTATTATGAGTATGTTGTGGGAAATCAAACATATTCTTCAACTTTGGAACCTAAGAGGATCAACTATGTTGAGGATGAGATTCCCATTTCATAATTCAAGGGGGTGTTTCAAAACTAGATCTATAAATATATCAAACACTCGCACAGTTGGAGGTGGTAAGCTTTTGAATTTAAGCATTCTCGCAAAGTATTTCAGTCGGGCACAATCTTACCAGTGGTGGACTTTGCTAAGAATTACACATTTTCTCCTCAGATAGAGATACAGAGTGAGTATTATCACTCGAACCAAGTTTCCATATTAGCACATGTTCTATAAAAACATGCACAATTGAACATTTATGGAAGGGGTAGCACTCACGACTAACGTGATGTGATTAAGGAGTATCACTTTTACATCAGTGATGATTGTGAGCATGACACATTGGTCATGCAACATTGACTTGGCATGATTTATGAATCATTAAAACAAAAATGTCATATCATTTAGGAAGCATTGGATACGGTTATATGGTTGTACTGTAGTGAAGTTCAAGTCAGCACACACTTTTTGTCTGTTGAACTAACTACAGAAGAAGACAAAAATTCAGCATACATGGGGCTACTTTGAAATGGGACATGTAAAGGGTGAGCATGATGGTGCAAGTGCTTGTGTGAAGCGAGAACTTAGAAGGTACCAAACGAGTCATGATGCAAATCAACTCAAATCATCACTAGAGGTGATCAACTGGTGCAAATCCCATTTAGGACATGAAGGTCACGAATCTACAAGGCCCGTGCATAGGTTCTTCTAGAATATTAAACTTGGTGATGTGAATAGATCCATTCCTTGGTTTCTTAATATTGTTGAAGGAACAAGGGAATTACATCCAATTCATAGCAAAGACATGGGGGAAATGTTTGCCAACAAGACAAGAAAACTCACATTTTTTTGTGAGTTTTGAATTGGTGTTGATGGATGTAGACTTGATCAATGTGGAAAAAATGGGTATGTTATGTGAAAGGATGGAAATATTTCCCTCTTAATCGAAAGGGACCTCATCCAATTCTGACGTGGAAAGAGATGCACAATCAAGAGGTCATCATTTCACTTGATCATGATTGAGTCTTATATCTTGTAAGGGAAGGTTCGTGGATCATCTATCATTAACAATTTCATCTATACATTGAAATCTTGAACTTATTTAACTAATACATATTTTGTATTTTAGCTGTAGGCAACTTTTTCGTTGTCACTTCCCCCACAAGAAACTAAAAGAATGTTGCCTACTATTTAATGTGATGCACACAGGTCAAAAGTAGGTTGGTGAGATCATATGAAGATGGACAATTCACATACCAAATTGGTGACATGGTTGTGATGGGCCATTTTTTTGAAAAGGTTAAAAAAATGACTGATCACATCATTTATAAAGACATTATATCTAAATATATATCTTGTCAACATAATCATCTATTCATAGCATCTCAGATCAATCTCATAGAAATCAAAACAAAGAAAGGTGAACCAAGGAGATGGAAGATGACAAAATCAAAATATGAATGTATTATGGAGAGTTGCATTCCTATGAGCCATTGGCCAGATGATTAGATGATGAAAATGGAAAGTCCTGAAGCTGAGCCTATAGAAGTCAAGTGTAATCTAATCTATTATAAGAGATCTCAAATGTATGATTTTATAATATATAAATGTGACAGTTGAATACTCGTGTAATTTTTTAATTTTGAATGAGAAATGTTTCTCTCTTATCTAGGATGTATTCATAATGGTGTAAATATATGTTATATACGCTTTAGTTTCCTTTAGGTGCTTATGTTAATAAAACACACCAAATTTCAAGGAGGTGCTTTCTTTTTAATAGGGATTTAGATTTAGATTTAATTAAAAAATTTCATCTTAAATTTTTTAAATGTCATGTGTATAGTATTCATGTTGAGCATATAAGAAATTTTATAGATCTATATCATGGCATACATATTTTGTTTCTAGAAATTCGATTTCATTATGTAAGAACCAAGTTGGCATGGTCCATTTTATTTAAAATGGAAATTCAACAATCTAGGTTATGGACAACATTGAAATATTTTTATGTTATTAATAATAAATATGTCCTGTGTGAGTTTGATATAAAACATCGGAAGAGTTATAGATATGCTTCATGGAATGTAATATATATATATATATATATATATATATATATATATATATATATCTATATATATCTATATATATCTATATATATATATATATATATATATATATATATATATATAATATATATATATATATATATATATATCTAAGCTCTTTTAGTTAACTTCAAAAGAAATAAAATCGAATAAGACTTATTAGTAGTTTACATGTTGACATCGAAATTAAAATCATTGTAATTTAACATTCACTAATTGTGCACTAAAAGACACTTTCTACAAGTCAATATGGCAACTAAAATTGTTATTTTGTAGAATTTTACTTCTTGAATATTCTTAATTGAAGGCCTTAAGATAAAACGTTGATTGAAATACTTGGAGAGAGAAGTAATTTTAGGAAAGTGCATAAAATTATACAAACATATCATTAATCGTTTAAATTAGCATATATTGGTTGCACTAGAAGACACTTTCTACAAATTCAATATTAAATTGATGTATATGACATGTATTTTAGTTCATTTTAAGTATTAAAGTGACTTGCATCATAGTAAGATTGTACTTATTTCTTTAGTCTACAAAACTAGAATTCAAAATTATTATTTTGTAAAATTTACTTTTTAAATGTTCTCATTTGAATGCCTTAAGTTTAGGAATTGATTGAAACATTTGATAGCCAACTAAATTTAGGAATGTTCATAAAGTTACAAAAATTTTATCTTAAAACATATCATTAATTATTTTTTAGTCTATTAAATTTCAATAAATATGACTTATATCATGTGTTATGACTAATCTGTTGTAGATGGCCTCAAAAGAAATAAAATTTAACAAAACAAGTTATTAGTTGAAGACATTTGTTAAAATTGAATTTAAAATGTATTTCAATCATATTTGTGTATTTTAATTGAACCATTAACATATATTTTAGTTCATTTTAAGTATCAAAATGGCTTGCATCATAGTCTAAGATTGTACTTATTTTCTTAGTTTATTTCTTGAGAAGTCAAAATTGTTATCTTCTTAGCTACGTATGATAATAAACTATCCATATAAAAATATATACAAATTACATTATACACATGAACATCCATAAACTGAAATAATAAGCATCAATAAATTGAAATAATGCTCATGCATCGATAAATTGTCCATGTATGAAAACATACAAAGTTTGTACATCATATGTGAATATGCCCTATGAAATGGGCTTGAAAATATACAAACTATATATGATCCTCTCTAGAAAGTATCACTTCTAGAACTCTTATGTGTGTTCTGTTACGTAGAGTGAGTGTCCATAATCTAGTACTGCAATATAGCACATTCAAATTTAAATTAATTAGAATGCTATTTGTACAAATATAAACAATCTGGAAATAAATGATTTTGAACTCTACATTTAAATACTCTCTTACCTATGACTTAGTCGAGTGTAAATGGAAGTTAGGTGGGATGGAGGTTTGATCAATTTGGGTTTGGTGCTCCCTTGCATGTGACTCAATGCCTCCATACTTAGCATCACACTCATGTGTCTACATAACTGCAACATCGGCACCCCTCTACAATTGGGCCTGTGTACATAATGAGAAAGACAAATTATAATTAGTCTATGAATTAATTATCATGCATACATGTAACTTAAAAAAAGAAAATGTTGAAATCTTAATCATAAAACACTTCACCTCAATTATTAGTCCATGAGTGTTATGAGGTGGAGGTGGAGGTGGAGGAGACTAAGCCATGAAAACATGCACTAAAGGAGGGTACTTTGGCAGACAAATTGCCCCCTCAAATGACCTCAAAAGTTCTTATGTGTAGCTGGGATATGCATGCACGTTATCGTGAAATTATTAATATAAATGCAATATGATACAAACTTATTAATATAAATAATGAAAAATTTGATGATAAGAGTCAAAATTTCATATATATGTTCTTGGTCTATGTCATGTGGGTCGTGCACCCTCCAAGTGTCATAGATGGTATCACGACACCTACATGCATATGAAAAAATTTGGTCATGCCCTAGACCCTCGAGATATGAATCATCATGTAATGCAATTAGTGGGCCATGAGGCAATGAAGGTGGTCTACTCATCTCTCCACACAATACTACATGTGCAATGGACTCCTCTAGCTCCATCGACAATACCATGCTTCGAGATGGTTGTGAAAATAATCTCAGAGGTAGTGCTACATGTGCAGGGTCCCTATGAGCCCTGGCACATCCATAACTATGTCCCAAACCTAGTCCATAGAACTTAGATCCGGTGTTCGTGTAATCAGACCTCATGTGTAGCACAAAATTTGCATATATATGATTTGCAAAGTAAATGGGGACCTAGTCATGGTTGGGGAAATGGCCCCAAGCTACAATAAACCAATCATAAACAAAAGGGGTTGCATCAACATTCTTAAAATATTTTAGCAGAATCAGACTAGCATGTCTAGCGTGACATTCTAAAGGGATGCCAAACAACTCCCCATGAATATCAATGTTCTTGGTGGCATCTTTCACTGCCTTCCAAGTATGTGGGCCTCTAACCTCTAGCCTCCTAATCCTATGTATGGAATATAGGAGGTGGATTTGTGGGCCCACTCTCTGGTATGTCTTGATCAACTTGTTGATGTTTTCTAGCATGAGAGACAAACTATGCTTAGTAAGTGAACTACTAGAGATTTTATCCATCTCTCATGTGATACATGTCTGTTGAGCCCTAACATCCTTAATTGTGATATTGGCTATAGTATCATTCCATGGAGAGATTGAAACTGCACTTTCATCCTCGCCTTCACCGTGTTGAGGGTCTGCAAATCACACACACACACACACACACACACACACATATATAACAAACTAGGAGCATAATAACATATACATTAAATTCATACACATTAATTGAAGACGATTTAAAAATTAAAGACAATTTCAAGACATAAACACATAAGTTTAAATAGGATTTAAAATGCAAGATGTATGCCTACAATAGGTGAAGAAGGTCCACTATCTATAGCAAGATCATCAACAGAGATAGAAACACTACCTCTGACACTCCGTCTTGTGTCAGAGAGAGGATCTATGAGTAGAAGAGACACTTTAGTATGGCTATGTGATCTAGTCTGATCATGTATAACAAAGCCCCCAACACTCTGGCTGGCTTCGGCTGGGGGGTGTATGGGAGATGGCTCTACAAATTATATATAATACATATAAACTAATCTAGGAAAAAAATGTTGACATACAAAGAATGTTGACATACAAATAATGTTGACAAGAGAATCATTTATAAACTCTAGTAGAATAATTTATGCTAAAGTGTTAAACTAAATATAGTGTCTATTTTGATAAATTATCAACTAAAGAATTGAGTTCCATGTAAACACAATCGAAAATGTGATCTTGAAAATATAACTTACACTTTTTACCATTTATAAATAATCCATTTCATTCATAGAGCATAAATATGTAAATATATGTAAAAAACTGAAATAAACCTATTTGGAAAACTAATAAAACTTAATGCCAACCATATACTATAAGACAAGTTATTATAGTGTTTTGTTTTGACACATGACATGAACTAGGTGCAAGCACATCAAGACAATGTTTCTAGTATGATACACTACACAATGAAACAATATGGTACAAATTAGAAAAGAGTCAAAATACTTATATATTCAATGTAAATGCATTTTTCATCATGGGTTTATTGTATGTATCAATGATGCATTGTTGAACCTTAAACTTATATGTGTGTGTGTTGTAATTAAATAAAAATATAGGAAAGGTAAGTTACAAAAATCATTACTTAACTAGTAAATTTAATAAGGGTGGGAACTAAGAGATATATCATTGTCATGTATTATTATATTAACTAATTTTTACAAATATGAATAATGGAAATTTTAAGAAAAATTACACCCATCTTATTTTAAATTA
>APFE030166487.1:73102-101895 GCA_000404065.3 Pinus taeda | reverse complement strand
ACCAGTTTCACACCCTATGAGCTGGTCTATGGAAAGAGAGCTTTGCTGTCAATCGAGTTTGAGTACAACACCTTGAGAATGGCAGCTCAGCTGGACCTAGACCTCAGTCATGCTCAACACGAAAAGTTAATGCAGCTGAATGGGTTAGATGAAATTCGAATGCAGGCCCTCCTCCACTCAGAAGTGACTCAACTTCAGAGGAAGGTGTGGCATGACCGGCACCTCAATGACAAACAATTCCAGTCGGGAGATTGGGCGCTGCTATATGATTCCAGACATAAGGATTTCAAGGGAAAACTGAGAACGAGGTGGCTGGGAACATATGCAGTAGAAAATTGTAATGATAATGGCTCTATTCTTATCCGAACTATTGATGAAGAAGCCATCCCCATGCTCGTCAATGGACATCGACTCAAGATCTACAAGAAGCCTCTGTCAAGGCAAGAGTTCGTCAAAACTATGGAAAATCAGTGCTGGTCATAGAGAAGGGTTCTGCCTCTGTTTTGGGCACACCCTGAGCCTCATTTCATATTCTAAAAAAAAAAAGAAAAAAAAGAAAAAAAAAAAAAAAAAAAGGTCCTTGGGTGAAAACCTTTCTGAGGCGCCCAAGGCAGGTAGTAGGAGTGAAAACCTCATTGAGGCGCTCTTGTTGTCTCTCTAAAAAAACAAAAAGAGAATGGGAATAAAAGATCCTTGGGTGAAAACCTTTTCAAGGCGCCCAAGGCAGGCGGTAGGGGTGAAAACCTCATTGAGGCGCCCCTGTTGTCTCTTTAAAAAAAAAAAAAGGAAGAAAACAAAAAAAAAGAAGAAAAAAGGAAAAGAGAACAAGAAGAAAAAAATCAGCTAATCTTTGAAGTTTTGCAGGTATACAGCGCACAAAAGGAGGACTGTCAACTCAAAGACACGGGTTCCTATCAAGCTATCAGACAGCCTCTCATGCACATCCACCATGAACACTCATTTTTGCAAAGTTTGGGCACAATCGGATCATGGTTTGGCCTTCTACAGGAAGCTACAGGAAGTTTTGTATTTCTACAGGAAACTTCCTGTAGAACGTTTGAATGGGCCAGAATCAACTACAAGGAAAGATTTGGAGCTTTAAGTCGACTGAGGGGGCATGCAACCACCCTTTTCTGTCATCCCCCACTCGCTCCACCTCTTTTCACTCCCACCACTCCAATCTGAGCAAGCATACCTGCACATGCAAAGAGAGCTTTGCTTTTCAAATAAGGAAAATTGTATTTCTTTTCAATTTCAGAAACAAGGTCTCCTGAGGCTCGAGCGCTCACCTGTTAGGCGACCTCAAGACCTTTCACCTGTGCAATAAGAGTCGAATTATGTCAGCATGCACCCCAGGAGGAGAAACAGCTACAGGATGTCCTACAGGAATCCTGTAGCAGCTGATCCAGCTGGAGTACCTGCCACGAAGACACCAGCAGCTCGCGGGATCGGTGCATGCCATGTTCGCCACCAGAGGAACGGGTCTCCAAGACTCCCAGCCAGCGCAGCCAATGCAGGGAAGCTCCAGCATCTGACCACAGAGCAGCAGCACGCAATTCCAACATCCATCGTCTTGAACCCTGGAAGAAATCACGTCCACGGATGCACAGGTAAGTAACTAACCTTATTTCGTCCCATAGCATAAACTATACTCTGAATGTGCACAACTTTGAAAATGGGCGGATTGAACAAGGCCGGTTGCCGCTCAACTGGCCACCACAGCCCGTCAAGCAGCCTCGTAGGATCCGAACTGGATCAATTGTGCAGGAAGGATGGATAATTGGCACGTGGGAAATGTCCAGTCGGGAAGAAGCGGAGGTAATGACAAGATTGGCGGCGGTAACTCCAGCGGAGAGAATTCGGCGGTTAGGGGCATGCTGGGATATGATTACGGTGACGTTGGCCAACGGACCATCAAGGACAGCTCAACCCTGCACCATGGATTCCGCAACAATTCGAAATCGACCGGTGGATTCTTATGACGCACTGCAGTCATTTATGAAACAACCGTTTCCCAGCCGAATGTGCATCCTCTTCCTCTGCAAGTGGTTAACCCGAAGTTTTCTACCCGATTCAAGCGTCCTGTTTCCGCTCAGACTGGTCCTGCGGTGCCGTAAACTCCTCCGGAAGCCAAGAACGAATTCCTACAGGAAACTACACTACAGGAAACGTGGCATCCGCAGTAGTGTAGACTGTTCACGTCGAGGGTGGCGAATTTTAGAGGTAGGTAGAATTTAACCTCCCCATGCAAAGAAATTTCTTTTCAAAGGTGGTGCAATCGACGTAGAAAAGGGGTAGGAAATTTCAAGTGAAATTCTATCTGGTTTGATATATGCGTCACTGCTAGAATCGTCATAGTCATCTGCATGAGCAACTTTCTTCACGCATGAATGAAAATTCCTTCCTGTAGAGGGTGATACCCTGCCGAAACACTGTAAAAACTGTAACTTTTATGCCACTGCGTGTATAACGGAGACGTAGCTCTGCGCTCCGAGTGGAAATTCTCGAAATCCTTCTTCTGTACATCTGAGCAGGAAAATTCAGCAGGGTAATCGACCAAAGGTATCTTTTTTTTCCGCTCTAAGGAAAGAATCCGCCTAGAATTCTCAGTCTGAGAGCGCAAACACAGAATTTGACCATGCCAGGCGGGTTCATTCGAAAGGAACCGTCAGACTCAAAGAAGTTACGGGAGACCCCTGAGGTGGTAGAACTATTCTCCCGTGCACAATGGATGTCATTTTGTGACAAGCTCCAGGGGCACGACGATGAAATTATAGAAGAATTCCTTCGGTCCCTGGAGCTGAAGTCAAAAACATTGGCCATCGTCAATTTCAGGGGACTAACCCTCAGACTCACACTGCAGCTCATCAGCAGGGTGACTGATCTTCCAATGGGAATCTCGTGGGATAAGGAGGAAAGGAAGTTGGGTAAGAAGGCTAAAGAATAATTCTTCTTGCTTGAAGAACAATTCTCAGAGGATAAAAACGGAGTGAGGAGGACTAGCCTACAGCCGTTCTGGAGTGAAGTCAGCCTCCAAATTATGAAGTATATCACTTGCGAGGGGCGGTTTAGTATCATATATGGTTATCATTTTCGGCTGCTCACAGAACTCAGGCACCACATGGACCTCCCCTCGGAGCAGAAATTGAGCATTCCATACTTCCTTTTGCAGTCCATGACTAAATGTGCCACCAAGCTCAGAGAAGGGACACCAGACCAGCTAGCACATCATGGGCTTATAAAGCTCCTCATGGAAGATGCACTCCACACTTTCACTGTCCCTCTCTCATGGGAGATTTTCTAGAATATGACAAAGGATGATGACATCCAAGTTTTAGCCGAGGAGCTTACTTCCTCCAGCAGTGAAGAGAAGGAGCCTTCTCAGGCCGAGAAGAATACCAAAAGACAAGACACCCAGGGCAAAACTCCCAAGAAGGAGCAAAAAGGAACACCAGTAAAGCAAGCTGCCAAAACAGGGGATGATGGAATTGCCCCAACGCCCAGAGAAAAACGACTACAGAGCAGGGCAGAGCGGACTGAGAAAGTCCAGGACAGTAAGGGCACCCCTAAGGCTACCTCGGCCAAGATGAAAGAAAAAGTTCCCATAGCCAAGCAGGCTAAAACTGTGCCCTCGATTCCTACAGGAAAACAACAGAGTACTCCTACAGGAAAACAACAGAGTACCCCTACAGGAAAGCAACAAAGTGCTCCTAGAGGGAAGCAACAAAGTGCTCCTACAGGGAAGCAGCAGAGTGGTCCTACAAGGAGGGAGCAGAGAATTCCTTTAGGGAAGCAGCAAGGTCCCTCTACAGGAAAATTGAAAACGGCTTCTACAGGAAGCCAGAAAGCAACCGCTACAGGACTTTCTACAGGAAGTCCGAAAGGAGAACAACAGCAGGAGAAATCGGCTGAAATCCTAGCTAGGGAGGCAGCAGCTATGCTGGCTGCCCTAAGTACTCCTCCCAAGCCAAAAGAAAAATGAAAAAGGGAGACTCCTTTGTATTTCAAAGCAAGAAGGAGTGTGAGAATTAAGACTGGCAGACCCCAGCCTCCATCCAAAGAACCTATCATTATTGTGGATACTCCTACCACGCCAAGGGATAAGTCCCCCTCCAAAGCCTCCATTACTTATAAGAAGGGGAGCCCAAAAACATCTTCATGGAAGGGCAGAATGGAAAAAATGAGCTCACAAGCCTCTCTACAGGATGCCGAGGCTATTCTACAGGAAACTCTGGCTAGGCTGAAGGAAACTGAGCAGATGGAGGAGAAGGCAGTTGAGTCACCACCAGAGGAGGAGGGAGCAACAAAGTCACCACCAAAGGAGGAGAAACCTCATGTTATCATGGAACCAAACCCACAGCCCAACTTGGGCTCTTATTATAACTTTTTGGAAGCAGGCAGAATTATTCCCCAAAAGTTTACAGTGCCACTGTTTTTAGCACTAAAAGAAGAACGGGTACGAACCCACACGTGGATGAGGATAGCTAAATCTAAGGGAGTAGCGGATATTGGGCCTCTAGAGGAAAGGCTCAAGGAAGCACAAAGGGAGCTGGCCAGAGTAAGGCATGTGGAAAGCTCCCAGCAAGCCAAATTGAGAGAAGAAAATGAGCTGCTCAGACAACAGCTCCAGTTGCAGGAACAAGGGAAAGAAAAGGGCATGGCAGCCAAGGATCCCTCAGCAGAGCCTCAAGGGGAAGAAGAGATGCAAGTTGATCTTGAGGAATTCAACCAACAACTACAGGAAAGGGGATTGCAGGCAGATATTGAGATACAATCACTAAGGCAACAGGTGCAAGGAAAGGAGGCACAACTGGCCTGCATGGCCAGTTGGGAAATGGAAGCACTTCATTGTAAGCAGCCAGCCAAATCTTATGGCCTGTACCTCTGGGACCAGTGACTGCAGTTCCAAATTAATACATTGGCATAGAGGGGTATTTCTCATATCCAGAACCCCCAGCAATTCACAGATTTATGTAACACCAGTTCCTCGGAAGATAAGGCCAAGCTCTCAGAGTTTTACCTCCATAACTTGGCCCTTCCAAACATCACTTCGTGGGACACCAACATAGCAGTAGGGGACATGCAGCTGATGGAAATGACCTCATGGTTAAACCACGAAGAGAAGAGAGCAACTGAGGTCAGGAATATCATGGACCGGGAGTTACATGAACCACCGCTGATTAGAGCAGAGCCAGGGGACCCCACAGCACTAATATCTGCTCACCAGCACCTAGCAACCAATTCCCAGGGATTACTAGATTACATGGATCGTCAGGCCCAGGCCATAGCACACTTCGAGGATATGGAGAGGTTACTTGGGGACAATTGTGTTCATGCTTGCACTCGTAGGTGGAACACATTGTCCCACAGCCTCAAGATTCGAGAATATCACACTCCAACTCGGATGAGGGAGGCTTTGGAACGGGTACCTCGCTACAAGAAGTCTATGCAGAAACTCCAAGCCAGTTGGATAGGCCTCAAGCTAAGTCCAACCTTGCTGTTGGGATTATTAGAGGGAGGATAAGAAGAGGAGGAGCATAAGCAGTGGGAAGAAGTGGAGAGGAAGGCTGGATTTCATGACAGTGTTGAGGACACTACTTCAGAAGCCTGGGATGTGAGAGTGGGCATCAAAGCGATGAAAGATGAGGAGCTGGACTAGTTGCTCAAGGATGAGCAACCCTTTTAGCAGGGGGGTGATGATGAGCCCCAAAATTGGTAACAATTTGGGCTCATTTGGCCTCATTTTCATTATTCAGCCCTTGTTCAAATCCATCATTTTCTATAGTTTATGCATTATTTTTAGTATGTTTGTGTCTTTGGTACGAATAAGGGAAGTTACTTTTCCTAGGTGGTTAACATGTGTCTATTTCAGGTTTTTGACGTGTATTGGAGCAAAGTCAAAGCAATCATGAGCTATAAGGCAGCCAAGCCTGGAGTTAGGACTTGAAGGAGGGATGTCTACGGCATTCAATGACCCTTCCTCGGGATTCTCACCTTCAACTCCGAGCTCCAAAGACCACCAAGCCGAATCTAGAAGGCAGCCAATCAGCATTTAGAAAGGGACTGTTTGACTCACAGTTTGACAGCCGAGTTCCACAGATTGAGGAGGCCAGCTAGTTCCCTCGTTATCTATAAATGTTGAGGCCTCAGCCTTCGTGAAAAGACTTTTGAACCTATTGTGTACTTTGCACCTCAGTGCTGCAGCTTTATTTTGTTCCTTTGTAGCCATTTTTGGCATAATTGTTATGAATCTTTTTGAATAATGAGAAGCAGTTTGGGTTCCTATCAAATCTGAGTTTTTCATAGGAGCCAAAGCTCTCAGGGTTGGGCCCAACTTGAGAGCCTAGGACCTCCTTTCTGTATTATTTTTTTTCCCTTTACGTATCACTGTTTTTCTCTTTTATGCATTTGAACACATTGTTGTTAAGTAGATTTCATTATGATGCTAGGATAGGTCACTGTTTATGAATGACTTTGGTTTAGATGTTTTGGTAGGATAATAACAACAAGATCTCCAAGGAAAAGAGACAACTACTCTCCTGGTTTCACCTTGGCCTTATTGGATTTGGGGCTGAAATCGAGGAAACAATGCTACCTCACAAAAACACTAGTTTGCTATTTATGCAATCTTTTAGTGTGCTTGTTTTAGTTGCAGAGATTAGTCATGGGTTTGGACATCTGAAATGTTTCCTTACATAGATGGTGTACAAGGTTTTCTTCCCAAATAAAGTTGCTGCTCATTTATGTTGATTGATGGATAGAATAGATTAATGTAGGATTTGATCATTTGCAGGTTTTTGTAGAGTTGATCAAGGCCCACCGTGCAGGGCATTCTCTTCCTCCATCCATCCTCCCAAAGAATCATCCAAGCCTCTTGTTTTGTCTCGTAGCTAAGCTGCCCTTTTCCCATCTATCCTTTGTGCCTACGAAACCTTACCTTCTTGCTCATCATTGCCTTAGCCATCTTCGAGCCAAGTTAGCCTTCTACACCTCTCCACCAAACCACCCACCAGTCCTTAGGCCATGTTTAGACCCCTATCCTACCTCTAGGTCCATCCATGCACCTTCCCTCACTCATCCACCTCCTAAAAACCGACTTCCAAGTTTCCTGTAGAAGTTCTGAAGTTTCCTGTAGAAATTCTGAAGTTTCCTGTAGAACCCCTGCAGACTTCCTGTAGAAGCTCACAAGTGAGGTTTTCTGATAGCCAACCTTGTGAGACTCTGGGGAAGAGTGTTAGGGACCCCTTAGACCCTCTCTGAGCCTCTCCAACTACTTCCAAGCATTCCTCTTCCTTGGTCCACTCTTGCACAGTGAAGCACAGTTCAAGTATATGCATGTGAAAATCGACACTTAATCAAGAAAATACAAAAAGATACTTTCTAGAACAAAAGTAGTCTAAGACATGTGCATTTTCCCTTTTTGAAGTCAATGGCATCTCATTCAGCAGTTTGTATTCTCATTGTTGCATCAATAGAACTAGCTGGTAGAATTAGGGTTTGCTAGGGTTTGCATTCCTCTTTGGCTTTTAGTTTCTTTCCGCAAGTAGATTAGCTCCCCTTTGTGTTAGCTTTCATCCATCATTCACAAGCTTTTTCTAAGAACTTATAGAAGTTGGCTAAAGCCCTAGCGGACTTGTGCTAGCTGACCAAGTGACAGCTGCGACAAGAGCTAGTACTTGTGCATACAGCACCATCGCTTCCAAGTTTGTTACGAACAACTGGGTTGATAAAAGTAAAGAAGGGAGTCCCAGGAGTTGCAGCATTATCACTGATACTGGAGCCCACCACATATCAGATTGCTTATGCACTTCACCAGGGTTAGAATGATGAGTATTCCATATTTCATATGTAAAAACATAGAGAGGATGACTGTGATTGCAAAAAGAAAACCATACCCACAGAAGCTCAATAGTGTTTATCACTTTGCTATCATCAAAATTGTTGTTTTGCATCAGCTCACTCAGTTGGGAGTGCCATGGGAAATTTTCATTGCCCATGAAAGCTTCAAGGGGCCTAAAATTTTTGTAGATCCTTAAGAGGAAGGTGAACCTTCTAGGCAACAAAAAGAGTCTGAGAGAAAAACTGAAGAGGCTCATATTCCTGTGTTTGTAACTTATGAAAGAGGCACTAGGATGCTTTTTGCAGCTGCCAAATGAGTACTATCTGCACCAAGGGTGGAAGGGGTCTCATTTTCTTCACTGGACCACAGGCAAATGCTATCTTCACCAGGGGTGAAAGGGGCTTTGCCTTCTTCTTCAGCTGAATAGGTATAGGACAAAGACAAAGGAAAGTAACAAGTGCATGATGAAGGGCCTACTGAAGGGTAGGACAGGGATTTTGTTTTGGTTGAGGAAGATGACACTGATTTGGGCTCTCAAAGCTCAAAACTCAAGGATATGATCATCAAAGAGGAGGGTAAAATCCAAGCCTTATCACTTGACCTTGAGGGGGCTAAATGGATCATTAACTTTCTTGAGCAGGACAACAAGCAACTAGAGGACAAACAAGCTATTATGGAGCTGCAAACAATTAGAGAAAACAGGCAAGTGGAAAAAAGAAGGAAAATCAAGATGACATCATTTGAGCAAGAAATTGAGATTGACCGAGAATCATGGTTGGAAAGAGTGAATATCCACCTTGAGAAGATGCTTGATAAGGCTTACAAAGAGAAGAAATTGTTGTGCCACATGGCTTATCATTACTTAGCTTGGAATAGAATTTGCAAGACAAGGATAAACAACCTAAAATCTAACTTAAAGAGTGCCTTAAAAGCCAAAAAGGAGAAAAATAAACTTAAAATTTTGGCTGAAGCTTCATTGGCTCAACAAAGAAATTGTTAAGCTTGCCTCTTGCCAAATTTGAGAAGATTTTGGAAAAAAATTGTCATTTCACAATTTTATAATGCAAAACATAGGAATTTTCAGCTGATGCACAACGCCACCGGCGCTGTGCATTGAGTTGGCTAGGAATTTTGCAAAATGGTTTACATTTTTAGATTCCTCATGGAAAAATAATGAAACCCAGAAAGTTTCATAAGATTTGGATGAGATCTGGGTCACCTTAAGGGCAAAAAACACCTAAAAAATGCCCTTTCTGCCACTTTTTGGACCCACAGAAACCAGTCTTGGGAGAAATGATTTTTGAAGGGGCAAATAGACTCCAAATCCAAAAATTCTAGCTGTCCTAGAAAGTAGATAGGCAGAGATTTCCAACAAGCTATCTTGGACCTGATTTGATGAAGTTGAAGGCCTCCAAACTCAGCCATGAAGTGGCACTGTGCATCAGGCAAAATTTTGCCAATTTTGCCTAAAACTCATAATTTCGCCTAGTTTGTTGTGACTTTTTCTTCTCTCTTTGGTAAATTAATGATGTAATATGATGTTACATGATGTACTATGATGTAAATATGATGAAAATTACGTGAGGGGGTAGATACATCAATTAGAGTTGGTTTGAGGGTGAATGAATCAGTTTCCATAGTTTTAGAGGCAAGCTTTTCCGCTGCCTATTTTTTAGTTCCTAGCTTAGATGTTGTTGAAACAGCTCCCTGACTCATGGATTCGACCCCTGATGGCTAGCATAGTTGGTTTGATGCCTATATCTTGTACTTTCTTAGTCATTTGTCAAGGTTGGACTCTTGTGGATGCATTGAGCAATATTGTAAATCACTTTTGCAATTTGGCAAGGAAATGAACCAGGGTTTCGCAACATTTTGTGGGATTCTTGTGGTAATGTGTATTAGCATTATTTTCTCCTCTGTAATTTAGTTTTCTCTTATGTTTATATGTGCCATCATCTATCTTTTTTTTCATAACTAAATGAATCAAGATTAATAGGTGGAATCCATTGATGTTCAGTGCTTTTCCTTGGGGTTTCATTTAGTTTTAAATGCTTTCTGTTGTTTAAAGAGGACTCATGAAACTTGAATGCCCTCTCCAAATCCTCACCAGTCTTTAGACTCACCATCACATTCATTTCAAAGTGCTAAAACACTTGCCTATCTCGCCCCACAGAAACCTCTGCAAATCTGAGTTGATTTCCCAGACCCAAAGCTGCCTTCTTCATCTAATCCAACAACCAACCATTAAAATCAATCAAATCCTCTAAGCTACTATACCTAGCCTAAAATCTACATTAAATTCAGTCATCTGAAGCCCTAATTACCAATATCCTAATTGAGATTGACAAGGAGAGAGCCCTCTCCCGACCTAGTAGGGCTAGCTACCATGTTAAGTGTGGTTTGATGTTACCCTAGACCTGCCTTCCTTCAGCCCAAGGTAGATCCAGGCACTAACATCTGTGAAACTCCAAAATCATCTATTGTAGTAACCATCCAAAGTAGATCTTCACTCAGGAGTCAGAACAAGAAACAACAACAGAAAATAGCATATGAAATACTAGTGGGAAAGTCCAAGAATGAATTTGACAAAAACATACCATGGCCTTCAACTCTAATGCAAATTTCATGGGATAATAATGATAAGCTCTCATTTCAGCAACTAGATCATTGAAAGACTCTAGAACTACCATTCCCTCTGGAAATGTTTTATTGTTTTCTTGAAGGAGGATACCAAATCTCTTTGGCCATTCTCTGCAACATACATGTGCCATCTTCAAATTTCAACGAGTTGAAAATATCAAACAATAACAAAAGCCATTACATAATGGGTGAACATATTCAATTATGCCCTTCTAAATAACCATAACCACAATGTGAAAACAATATGGCATGACTTTGATTTAGCAAAAACTTTGCACGGACATTAGCAAAACTCAAATGTGATACTCGACCCAACAAATGGGTTGAGCACACAATTTAGCAATAACTCAGCCCATTAAAAGGTCGGGAAATAGACATTCAAGAAAAAAAGTAACCTAAATTAAGAAAAAATCAGGTAACTTATTGACTGAAACCCAATCTGATTTTGGGAAGAAGTTTTGACGAAGTTTGAATTGTATCGCCAGCTAGGAGAGCAACTTCAATTGTTATAACATCATGTTTTCATTGTGACATGGCATTAAATTCCTAGGGTTACGTTGAAAGATAAAAACCAGAAATCCAGTGAAGCTAACTATACTAAACCCTAAGCCCAAAGGATGAACAAACACAAGGAACCACTCTAGAATCCAAACCCCAACTAACAACACAATTAATTGAAGGTAGTCAAATCAAGCCAAAGCTAGTAACAGGAATACAAACAAGAGAACCACAACAGGCATAAGATTTCAAACATAATAGTCATGTATTTGTGAACTGGAGACCTATATTTTTCCCGACTGATCAATGTATGAGAGAGGTGGATTGACTTACAGGTGAAGTATTTTCCCTCATCGAAAGCCTTGGTCCCGATTTTCCTAAACAATTTGCATAAAAATAATCCAAATACAGATAATTGTTTGTTACACAACTAACACCAAATAATATTAACTAAACACTCTTCTCCTCAAACTTTACTGAACATTCCACATCGAATCCATGAAAAGAGGATGTGCACATCCAAAATAATCCTAAAAATTAAAAGAATTCCAAATCAATTTTCGCAGGAATGAGTCAAAAACCCATATGTTCTTACCAAGAAAAGTGCAATCCTCAAAATCATCCAGAGTAATCACCATGGTGAAAATGAATAAAAAAAGGCAAGAAGAATGTCAAAAGCAGTACGGTGTAAAAGAGGGTCTTGTAGGATATATAACATTCAACAACCTTCACCTTCATCAAATATGACATTCATATAAATGGTGATTGGAGACATTTCAGGAGATGTGTGAACCTGCATTATGAGATTTATTATTCTAGCACATAGTCTTGCCTAGTTAGGACCTTTTTAAAGAAGTTTTTTGGGTTTTATAATTTATTGAACACCAGTCAAAATCCATGGAATCTGTGCATAAGGCAGTCATAATAGATCCATTCAAAAGAGAGGTTTGGTTAATGATGAGAGTTGAATACAAACAAAAACACCATCAGGAGTCAAAATCCATGGAATCTATGTGTAAGGCGGCCAAAATAGATACCTTCAGAAGAGATGGTTGGTTAATGATAAGAGCCAAATAAAAACAAAAACCCCATCGCCATGTTTTCACACTTATGTTTCTATATCTAAAGTCACCATCAAAGTATTTTTCCCTAACTATCTAAAGGTTTTTTATCCAGCTGTATTTTAGTCGTAAGCCAGAAATTAAAATAAATTATCATAAATTTAAAATGAAAATAAATTTAGACTTCATTACCATGTATCTTTTAACTCCGTCAAATTTAGTAAATAAGACTTGATTCCCACCATCTTTTAACTCCGTCAAACTCAGTGAATAAGGCTTCATTCCCAACAAAAATGCAAGGTAGAGTGGAAAACGTTTGGTGGGAAATACCGGTACAATAACATAAATGTGTAGCATCTACTTAAATCACCAAGCATATACCTTAGCCATCAAAATGACATCACTTCTTTGAGTAAAATTATGACATACCATGGAACAACTCAAATTATAATTTATAGCCAAAGCATCAAGAGTTAGAATATAGTGATTAAATTATCACAATAAAAATAATACACATTGGAAATATCGTATACACATGGATCATACATACTAAGCTAAATGTAGTAGCTAAAGAAACCTCTTCTTACACTTAGTTTCCTAGATGGCCAAAGCAAGGTGTCATAAAACCTCTTCCATAATTTTTTTCCAATAAGAAAATAAATCATTTTTGTATTAATAATAATGCAAAGGTGTAATTTACATAATCTAACATATACTAAATTTGTGTCACACGTATAGTGTGATATTCTAATATGTGCAACATCTATTGTTCGAGAAATATCAAAATCCCCATAGGATTCAAAACAATTTCATAATATTCTAGTATTGTTATGTTCATAATGTATGTTCAAACTAGATAAACAACTTGATATCCAAGTTAAAAACTAGTATCCTAAGTTCAATTGATATGACCTTGATAATAAAAAAATGTAGATATCCATGAAAAGTTAAGTCTTCAACTAAAGGAAATGTGTCCTCTACTAACTAACCAACACTTCTCCTTACAGGTATTCGTCATAATGTATTTGACCTAGCTATAAACCCACTTGCATTTTGTATAATCTCTTAGCCTTTGAATTTAATTCACTGTGAATGTGATCAAAAGATATAACCCCAAAGATTATAATCAAGCCCATAACTCTAATCATTCTTTGATACAATAAAGAAGTGTTAAAGGAAGTATAAACTTTTTGAATCACCTATCACGTATATGTTTAGATTGTTGAAGTGACACAATTAAAATGACTAACTTAAATGACTGAGTTGTATTATTGTAGTACTTGTTAGGCAGCCGTATTTTTATTCCTGGACTAAATTAGTCATTCATATTAGTCATTTTTAGTTGTATTACTTATTAGATAGTCATATATTTTAACCTGAGACTAAATTAGTCATTTATGTTAGTTGTTTTTAGTTGGGTAACTTAAGATTGCTCATTTTTTGTAGTATTTCACTTGAAAAAGCTATGGTGGCTAACCTTTTTAGTCACCTAGTCACCAATTTCCCATTTTCTACTAGTGCGGGTTCCTAGATACACCTGATAGACGAGGCAGTGGACATGGGATTTTCTCTAGTTTTGGTTCAAACAAGTATCATGGTCATCATCGTTATCATCCTTATAGGAGGAGTGACATGGGATATTTGCCGGATGAGTTCAAGAAAGTCAAACCACCAACAATTGATGGAGAAATGAAGAATTCATAGGATGCTTGGGATGAAAAAGTTCTTCAGATTACATGATTACTTAGAGATCATGAAGGTTAGGATAATGAATTTCAGTCTTAAAGGTAAAGCAAACATTTGGTGGGAAGATGTAAAGAATATCAGGGTCATTTGGGAAGAGGAGTTGACTTGGAATGAGTTAGAGAGACTTTCCAGGAAGAAGTATATATCAAATAGATACTGTGATGATATGGAAAAATAATTCTATGGGATGAAGATGGGATCCATGACTGATGAGGAGTACACTAGAAGATTCTTGGATCTATTGAGGTATGTGCCTCATCTTAAGGAGGAGAAAGCAAAGATTCAAAGATTCATTAGTGGGATTCCTATATCATTCAATGAAATGAATTATTTTGATAAGCCCATATAACTAGAGGAAGCCATCAAGAAGTTAAATAATGGTTATGTGAAATCAAAGTGCAGATCTGAGACTAAACATGATTGGAAAGGTAATGATAAGAATAAAAGGAAATGAGATAAGAAGAAAAAAAGACCTCAAGGCATAGGTAATAAAGCGAATGCAACATTGTCTAAAAAGTTCAATGCACTTGATAGAGAACAAGGATTCAATATGAGGAGTAGAATAAGGGTGATGGTAGGAAACCTTTACAGTGTTGGACTTTTGGTGGACAGCATCGAAGGAGATATTGTCCATAACATCAGGGTGGTAGGATTTAGATATACGGTGCACATGAAGCGTAGACAGTGGGGGATGTTGGACAAAGTATTCCGTATATCTATGCAACATTGGATAATATGCAGGAATATCACCAGACATCTATTATTGAGATGGATGGTAAGATTTGTGATCAAGTTGTATCTATTTTGATTGACCCTGGATCTAATTATAGTTATGTAAATATTGACCTGGTGTATAAGTGTGGTTTGAATAAATAAGTGCATGCAAATTATTGGTTAGTGAAGTTGGCCACAAGTACTAAGAAAAGATTTCATCAATGGGTAACATCTTGTGCATTTGAGTTTAATGGTATTCCTACGTCAACGCTTTGGAATGTGCTTCCATTGGGATAGTATAGTATGTTTTTGTGTATGTATTGACTATATATTCACAGGACCTGTTAACACTCTAGGAAACTCTCCTAGGTTGTAGATCGGAGATGCTTGGTAACATGTAATCTTCAATATTGTTCTCTGAACTATTGGAATAAATGATGGTTTGGATCAAGTTAGATGACCATTTCAGCTCTATTCTCACTCAAGACATGCATGAACACGCCCAATAACACAAGGCTTTAGACCACAAATCCTCACTAGTTTGTAGATTTAATGGATAGATGGAGAATACTGACAGTACCAGTAGATTGCATACATGAACATATATGAATGGCTAGCTATAGGCAGCAAATGAACTTACTGACTATACTGGCATATGCATATATAATAACACATATAAATGGCTAGCTACAGGTAGCAAAGAAGCTTGAAAATCTAATGTATCAAAGCATAGATAAGATGACAGTTATTTGGCCTTAAACACAAAGAAACCTGAACAAATTGTTCAAGTGCAAGCATAGAATAGAAGAGAAATTGACATTGAACATCTAATGGTAAAAGAAGCTTATATTTCTCAGGATGAATATGAGAAGCTTGAATAAACAGAGGAGGAATAATCTCTAAAAGTTGAACCCTTGTTACATCTAGTTTTTTGCCTTTTATAAGCCCTTTACAATGCTCCTGAGCTCTCTAGAAGGCTCAAAGTCTGAACCTTGTCTGGTTTTTCCCTTAACCATTTGATTCCCGCAATAGGCAGGCATGGCTCAGAGGTTTTTCTCCTTCTGACAGAGGAATAACTGCATTCAGATATTTTGGGTGCACTAGCAAGGAGCTCTCTCTCTTGACAGAGATGCCCACAATCTCTTTTGTTGATTTTGGCTGTGTTGCACTGTGCTACTCCATGGTGTAACTGATTCGAGCTAGTTGGGCATGCTTTGTTATGCTGTAGATGCCTCTCGGCCTCAGTTTCTCTTCAAATTGTTGAATAATGAGTGTTTTCTGTTTTACACAGAAACCACTATAATGTTGTAAACTCCCGCCAATGTTTGTTCCTTTCGGACTTTAAAAGTCCTCAAAAATGATTTATTTACCCATCGGGTCTACCCTTTGTGTCGTTGTCACTTATTGCAAATGGCCTGGTCCCTTTGTTCTCTTCGTATTTTTGCAATATGGCGAAAACCTTAAAAAACATGAAAAACCAACGTTTGTGGACCTGAATATATCTATATCTATATATATATATATATATATATATATATATATATATATATATATATCACCTCTGAAACACATCGGGTTCGGACTTCATCACTATCGGCGCTGCCAAGGTTTTTGGGTATTTCGTTAAATGACAAAATATATGAAGAATGCATTACGAAATGCTTGGGCACGAACTTGAAATATTATGAAATATTGTTCATAATGTTGTCGAGTATGGCCTTATCACATCACACATAAGAATATGTAAAGGCCCCACCCCTTTGGTCAACACCGATGCGATAATGCGATGCAATCTAATTGCAATCACATATCACTATATGTAAAGGCCTCGCCCCTTTGGGCTTCCCGATCTGTGATCTGCCAATGTGATTTGGGCCGTTGATCGGCCGGATCTAACAGCTGTTGTGCCTTCTCACTTTAAGCCTGTGATTTTGGAATTTGAATGGTTTTCAAGCATTTCCTGCCTCCCGATGGTGTATTTCCTCCCCTTTAAGGGCTTTCCTCCTTCGACCATTTTGATTTTAAACGACCCTTAAGAGGATTTTTATGAATTTTGGAGCACACTTGGATCCTTTGGGATAATTCTTAAGCAAGTTTGGAGACTCTTAGGACATATATGGATCCATTTTTGGGCGTTTGCCTCCAAGGCTAACATTGGCTCCTTCGGGAGATGAAAGCCTCCCTGTGAGGTTTCAAGAACTATAGATCAATGTCTTTCCTCTGAAAACAAAATTTAAATCTTCCTTCTAGTGTTTCATTGGGCATGGAGTCTTTTTAGCATAAAAATAAGAACTGAAAGAAAAACATATTTACAATACCAAGGATTTAAGCCCTTAAATGAAATAGAGTTTCAAGAGCCGCCCATTTACTAGGCTACGAAATGCATCTTCTCCTTCCAGATTGTGTAGGATGAATGTATTGTTGTACCGAACTTGAGCAATGATGAAAGGACCTGTCCATAAGGAGTCAAACTTGCTATGGTTACCTCTCTTTTCTTTAAATGCATCCCATTTAAGCACCCAATCACCAACTTGGAACTTGTCCGCTTTTTCCTTCTTGTTAAAAGTTTCTTTGATTGCCTTCTGATGAGCCTTTGATTTCTCAACCAGTTGCTCTCTTATCTGATGTAGTTCAATCAGGTTATTCATTCTTCTTACCATATCATTCTCTTCATCTTGTTCTTCTTGCAAGAACTTAGCCACAGGGAGGATGAGCTGGATGGGGAAAACAACATTAGCACCATAAACCAGTTTGAATGGGGAATTACTTATGGAATTTTTTATGGTAACTCGGTCAGCCCATAGTGCAAACTTCAGCTTGGAATCCCAACTCTTTTTGTTGTCCTCTAACAACTCTTTGATTACCCTTATTAGGCTCTTATTAGATGATTCCTCCAGGCCATTTCCTTGAGGAAAATATGAGGTAGGATGCACCACTTAAATTCCCATGGATTCACTCATGTCCATCAATTCTTTTGCCTTGAACGCTGCTGCATTATTAGTGACTAGTTTGGTTGGGCAACCAAATCTAGTGAAAATATTCTCATTCAAGAACTTTATGACAACTTGATGATTAGAATTCTTAGTGGGTATTGCCTCAATCCACTTGGTAAAATAATCAATGGCTACTAAGATCCATTTGTGTTGGCCACTGGAATGTGGGTTGATCTCACCTATAAAGTCCAGGCCTCACTACTGGAAGGGACCATTGACATGTATTGGCTTTAAGGGTAGAGATTTTAGTTGTTGTCTTCCTGCAAACCTCTGACATTTATCACAAGATTTTACAAAAGAAAACACATCAGAGAACAAAGTATGCCAATAATATCCAACCCTTAGGATTTTGTGAGCTGTAGTTTTCCAATAATGATGCCCTCCACAGATGCTAGAATGAAACTGGTGTATGACCTCCAGAGATTGTTCTTTATCTAGACACCTCAAGAGGATTCCTGATGGGTCTTTCCAATAAAATAGATTTTTATTAATGTAGAATTTGGTTGATCTAAGTTTAATGGCACGAGCTTGACTTGAGCTAAGTCCTGGAGGAACTTCTAGCTTTTTCAAAAAATGAACTATGTTGTAATACCATTCACATGTGACTAGATTTTCAGCGAAAGACTGATCCTGCTTTTGCTCTTCTGTTGCTCCCTCTACCTACTCATAATCTGAATTCAGACCCATGGCATTTATATCTAACAAACTACAATTTTCCTCAACTATAAGTTTAGCCAAGCCCTGGCCTTTGACGAGCTTAGTGGGCTTCACCTCTATGTTAAACTCTATGAATTTTGCAACCCATTTAGCTCTCTTCCCATCAATATCTGGATGAGTTAAGACATCCTTTATTGAGGCTGAAGGTACATATGCAACTGCTTTGGAATGCAGAATATAAATTCTGAATGCCTTTAAAGACTTTATGAGAGCATAAGCTTTTTTTTCGATAAGGTCATACCTTAGTTCAACATCCCTTAAAGTTTTGCTGAAAAAGGCCACAGGGTGCTCTATGCCTTCATCATTTTTCTGCAACAGAACTATTGCAAGTGTATCATAAGAGGCGAAAGAGAATATACAAAACTCCTTAGTGTAATTTGGGTTGATTAGAGTGGGAGCTTCCATGATAGCTTTCTTGATGGCCTCAAAAGAGCTTCTTAAAGCATCTGTCCATTTTATTTCTGCTCCTTTCTTCAGCATGGAAGTAATGTGCTTTACAAGATCTGCAAAGTTTGGAATGAACCTCCTAACGAAGTTAATTTTACCCAAGAAGGATTGAATGTCCCTTTTTGACCTTAGGATGGACAATGTCTGAATGGCTTGAACCATGGCCGGATTAATCTTCACACCTTCAGCAGAAACAATATGTCCCAGAAGTTTGCCTTCTTCTAGAGCAAACTGTGACTTCTTTGGGTTGACTGAAATTCCAAATTGTCTGCACTTTAGGAAGACCTTCTTCAAATGTTGTAAATGGTCTTTGTGGCTGTTGGAGAACACTGTTATGTCATCAAGATAAATAAGGACAAACTTGTCCTTCTCTCCCACAAAGGCTATGTCCATGGCCCTCTGGAAAGTAGCCCCAACATTCATCAGTCCGAAAAGCATCTTTGAGTACATGAAAGTGCCCCAAGGAGTAGTGAAGGTGGTCTATTCCTGATCTTCAAGGTGTACAAAAATCTGATTGTAACCTGAAAATCCATCTAAGAAAGACATGACTCTAGCCACTGAAACTCTTTGCAGCAAGTGCTCCATCTTAGGCAGGGGATAGTTATCTTTTTTAGAGCACTTGTTCAGATTTCTGAAGTCGACACAAAGTCCATTTTCTCCATTTTTCTTTCTTACCACCACAAGGTTGGCTATCCATTTTGAATACCTTAGGGGGACTATGATTTTGGCATCCAATAGTTTCTTGATTTCTTTCTCAATCAAAGGCAATAAGAGAGGGCTGATAGGTATTAATTTTTGCCTAAAAGGTATGGTGTTCTTTTCCAATGGGATCTTATGTTGAATGATGTCTGCATCATAGGTTTTAAGATTGTTGTATTCCCAGGCAAAAACGTCGGTGAATTACTTCATGAGGGTGCAATACTCATAATTCTGGGCAGAGGACAGATGTGTAGACAGATTTATGTTTTTTGGATGGGCTGGGCTGCCTATATTATGTTTACGGACGACATACTCATTCTCTGTTTTGGCCGCATTTTAGGGCATGCCATTATGATCGAAAGGCCTCTCTAGAGGCACCAATACTTTTGGTATGTAGTTGTTGGCCACCTAGATGATGCTTCTTTGGCCGATCTCGTTTTTTAGCTCGGTCTGGCTGCATTCTTCCATGGTTTCGTTTTCTTGATCGATGCACATTTCAGAAAATTCCCCAACGACTTGCAAAAACCTGTTAATTTCCTCATCGCCTTCAAAAACCCTCCAATATTTGACATTGTCAGGCAGAGATGATTTGTATTTTACCTGAACTTCATATGTCAATTTAGGAGGCAACGGAGGAATAAACATGCTGGTAGAGATAACAAGGGAATCAACAAGCTGGTTCCTCATTCTTGGAATATAAGAAATGCTGAAATTGCTGAAAGAGTCCTTGAGCCTCCATACCTCGTCTTTGTATGCCTTCAACCTTGGATGCTTAGCTTGGAACATTTTATTTACCTACTGAATAATGAGTTTTGCGTCTCCAAGCACTTTTAGGCCTTTGATACCCATTTCTTTAGCAGCGGTTAAGCCCATAATTAAAGCTTTGTATTTCACGATGTTGTTTGTGTCCTGAAAGGTTAATTTGAAAGATAAATGAATGTATTCTTATGTTGGGGACACAAGGACCACACCTTCCCCTATAGCTTCTTTAGAGCAAGCCCCATCAAAAAACATATCCCAAATCTGTGGGTTTTCTTCCTCAGTGCTTTGGAAAACTAGTTTCCTGAGCTGCATGGAGCCCAACTAAGATTCTTCAATACGAAGGATACAGGATCCAAAATCAGTGTCAATAGCATAAATGGGATGATTGGTGGGATTCTTTTCATCGCTGATTATATAAGCCAACTGCGCCTCTCTGTATAATCTCTTACTCTCACCTCTGAAAACTGGGACAGTAGCATAGGACAAATCATTTTGTAATGATCCACCTAGTCTCTTGATCCAACCTCTGGAAAGTAACATGCCAAACTTGGGAGGTACATTTGCTACCACAATTTCCATCATCATGCTTTTCATAGGCAGCTGAGACAAAGTGATGGTTAGGTCCTTGATTAACCCTAGACATTTCACTTTTGTAGAGTCAAAAGAAAACAGGTCATGATAAGGCGTATTGACGTCAAGACAAAACTCATCCATGATAGCCTTGGGCATTAGATTATGGCTGGCTCTAGTGTCCAAAAGGCAGTTGTGAAGGATTTTATCATGCATAGTCAGAGAGACATAGAATGATGGGGAGCTGTCTTCACAATTTTCAATCATTGGGCTGAGGATAACAACTGGCTTGTCATCTTGCAAATTTACATAGTCAGTAGAGGCTTGGATGGCTTTAGGTTCAAGGACCTCAAGGATGGATCTTTTGAAGGACTCATTCTTCACTAGTTCAATCAGAGGCAAATGTATTCTTAGCTTCTGAATTTCTGATTGCAAAATAAAAGGAGAAGGGGACTTGTCAAGGCCTCTTACCTCATGAGCTGGAGCTTTGAGGATGATGGGATCAATTGCCAGTTGTTTTTTCTTATTAGCTTGCAGTACTGTAGAGACAATAGCTCTTTGAATAGGAGTTTCCTTGGCATTATTTATTTTTGACCTTAAATTATATCTTTGCTGATCTATAGCTTGTAGAATAGCTTCACCATCCCATTCCTGGCTGATTTGGTCATTACATAATGACTTTTCATATGCAGTTGAGGTAAAAAGGGAAGCATTGCCTTTGTCTTCTACACAATGGATCTCATCATCTTCTTTGAACTGCTCTTCTTCCATGACTTCATTCTGAAAAGGAGCCTTCACCCTTTGGTCTTCATTTGCATTTTTTTTTCTTTGCAAAATCTGCAACTGCTCATTCGTTCTTCTATATGGATTTGGATTTGGATTTCTTGGGGCAAAGGTATTAGGCATTCTTCCTTTCCCCGATTGCAGCTCAACCTTCAATTTAGAGATTTTAGAGGCTAATGAATCGATCATTTTGGTCATTTTATCTATCTTAGGATCAAAGGTTGATGAAGACTCGCCCCTTTGTCTTCTTCTATCAACATTTCCCTTCAGTTTCTCAGCAGCCATGATGTTTGATTCCACTTCCAAGGATGCGTCCTGCATGTCAACCAAAGTAGCACATCGCCTCTCTCTCAATAGTAGGCAGAAGTCAGAATCAAAAGCACTGGCATAAATGAGTTTAACAGAGGTAGTAGTGGGTTTTACTTTAGCTGGAATCTTGTTGTACATACGGTTAAACCTTTTATTCAAATCATATAGAAACTCACCATTTTCTCTCTTTAAGTTGCCAAACTTAGTGTGGTAGTAGAGGAGGTCCTTTTTATCCACCCAATGCTTTAGGAATGCATCATCTAGAGCTTCGATATCTGCTATAGATGTGGGGGTTAGTTCTCTGAACCATTTTCTAGCCTCTCCATCTAGGCTTTGGACAAAGACTCTCATCCACACATCATCTTCCCTAATGTCTAGATTATCAGCATAGCTATAGAATGACTAAAGATGTTCTTCAGCAGTAACACCTTCAGTCCGAGTGAGCTTAGGCCTATATTTCTGATATTCTCTAGTAGGCATGGCATTCAGAGGAGTGGGGAGTATTAGAGGTCCATACCTAGCAGCTATGATTCTTTCCATTTTGGTAGGTGCTTGTGGACCTGCCATAGCTGTGGTAGCTAAAAGAGTACTGGCAGTCTAAATGATAGAGGGCTGAGGAGTGACTGACAGGACTAAAGGAGTATGATGGATAGGAGGTGAGGTTATCTTTGGGCTTAAAGAAAAAGGAGAACCTAAAGAATAAGGAGCTTTATGAATCTTTGAAAGTTCTTCACTGCTAGTATTAGATGCTATGCTCTCAACATGTATTTGTTCTATTACAAGCATTTCTTGTAGAGATATAGGAGATTGTTTAGGTTTACCTGAACCTGATGCTCCTTTCTACAATACCTTTCTCTCTTTGATGATTTTTTCAGGATCAGGTACTGGGTCAACATGTAGCTTTTGAGGATTTCTCTGAGTGTGCTTCACAAACTGAGCCAGAACTATGAAGTGGAGTCTCCAAGAGGTTCGACCTCCAGTAGAATCGCCAGATAGATGATTACAACCAAAAATATGCCTAGAATTTCTCTATCATCAAAGCTCGATCTGTGTTGTTTCCTAAGGAAGCTGATCTTTAGTTTCCTTTCCCTAGCAACGGCGCTAATTATGTTAACACTTCAGGAAACTCTCCTAGGTTGTAGATCGGAGATGCCTGGTAACATGTAATCTTCAATATTGTTCTCTGAACTATTGGAATAAATGATGCTTTGGATCAAGTTAGATGACCATTTCAGCTCTATTCTCACTTAATACATGCATGAACACCCCCAATAACACAAGGCTTTAGACCACAAATGCTCACTATTTTGTAGATTTAATGGATAGATGGAGAATACTAACAGTACCAGCAAATTGCATACATGAACATATATGAATGGCTAACTATAGGCAGCAAATGAACTTTCTGACTATACTGGCATATGCATATATAATAACACATATAAATGGCTAGCTACATGCAGCAAAGATGCTTGCAAATCTAATATATCAAAGCAGAGATAAGATGACAGTTATCTGGCCTTAAACACAAAGAAAACTTGAACAAATTGTTCAAGTGCAAGCATAGAATAGAAGAGAAATGGACATTGAACATCTAATGGTAAAAGAAGCTTATATTTCTTAGGATGAAGATGAAAAGCTTGAATAAACAGAGGAGGAATAATCTCCAAAAGTTGAACCCTTGCTACATCTAGTTTTCTACCTTTTATAGGCCCTTTACAATGCTCCTGAGCTCTCTAGAAGGCTCAAAGTCTTAACCTTGTCTGATCTGTCCCTTAACCATTTGATTCCCTCAATAGGTAGGCATGGCTCGGAGGGTTTTCTCTTTCTGATAGAGGAATAATTGCATTCAGATATTTTGGGTGTGTTGGTAGGAAGCTCTCTCTCTTTAACGAGATGCCCACAATCTCTTCTATTGATTTTGGCTGTGTTGCGTTGTGCTGCTCCATAGTGTAACTGATTCAGGCTAGTTGGGCGTGCTTTGTTGAGCTGTAGATGCCTCTCGGCTTCGGTTTCTCTTCAAACTGTTGAATAATGAGTGTTTTCTGTTTTACACAGAAACCACTGTAATGTTGTAAACTCCCGCCAATGTTTGTTCCTTTCGGACTTTAAAAGCCTTAAAAAATTATTTATTTACCCATTAGGTCTGCCCTTTGGGTCGCTGTCGCCTATTGCAGATGGCCCGGTCCCTTTGTTCTCTTCATATTTTTGCAATATGGTGAAAACCTTAAAAAACATGAAAAACCGGCCTTTGTGGACCTCAAAACACACACACACACACACACACACACACACATATATTTCACCTCTGAAACACATTGGGTCTAGACTTCATCACTATAGGCGTTGCCAAGGTTCCTGGGTATTTCGTTAAATAACAAAATATATGAAGTATGCATTACAAAATGCTTGGGCGTGGACTTGAAATATTATGAAATATTGTTCATCGTGCTGTCAAGTCTAGCCTTATTGCATCGCACATAGGAATATGTTAAGGCCCCCTCCCTTTGGTCAACACCGATGCGATAATGCGATGTGATCTAATTGCAATCACATATCGCTATATGTAAAGGCCTCACCCCTTTGGGCTTCCCAATTTGCGATCCGCCAATGTGATTTGGGCCGTTGATCAGCTGGATCTAACGGCTGTTGTGCCTTCTCACTTTAAGCCTGTGATTTTGGAATTTTAATGGTTTTCAAGCATTTCCTGCCTCCTAATGGTGTATTTTCTCCCCTTTAAGGGCTTTCCTCCATCAACAATTTTGATTTTGAACGACCCTTAAGAGGATTTTGAGGAATTTTGGAGCACACTTGGATCCTTTGGGATAATTATTAAGCAAGTTTGGAGACTCTTAGGACATATATGGATCCATTTTTGGGCGTTTGCCTCCAAGGCTAACAGGACCAAAGTGGATTTTTATGTCAAGGCCATTGAGTGCTTCGATGATAATGGGGAACAAAGAATCTTGCAAGGTAAGAAGAAGGAAACATCAATTACAATTGTGACTACTATGCATGCAAAGCATAGTCACAGGAAAGGGTGTGTGTTATTTGCAATACATATTTCCAGTGATAAAGGTAAGGATATTGAGGATGCAAAATTTTTTAGCAAGTACACAAGTCTATAGTAGCTTCAAAATGTATTTCCCGCAGATATTTCAAAGTTTCTACCTCACAATTTTATATTGTGTTAGTACTACGGGAAACACCATCATCAAAGGCACCATACAGGGTGAGCACACCAGAGTTAGTCGAATTGAAATTACAGTTGGAGGAAATGCTTGACAAGGGACACATTAGACCAAGTGTCTCACCTTGGGGTACACCAATGTTGTATATGAAGGAGAAGGATGGTACTCTCAGGTTATCCATTCATTACAGGCAATTGAACAAGGTGAGCATCAAGAATAGGTATACGTTGCCAAGAATTGATGACTTATTTGAGTAGTTGAAGGGAGAAAAATGTTCTCGAAGATTTACTTGAGATCTGGATATCATCAGGTACACATTAAATATGAGGACATCTACAAAACTTCTTTCCAAACCAGGTATGGGAATTATGAATTTGTTGTAGTTATGTTTGGTTTAACTAATCTCCAGCTACTTTTATGTGCTTGATGAATAGTGTATTTCTTCTTTATCTAGACAATTTTTTTAATGTATTCATTGATGATATATTGATATATTCCAAGAATGGAATATCATGTCAATCACTTAGTAGTAGTATTGAGATTGCTAAGAGAGAATTAGTTGTATTTCAAGCTTAGCAAATGCAATTTCTTTTAGACATAGGTACACTACTTGGGGCATGTTGTTTCCAAAGAAGGCATAGCAGTGGATCTGGAAAAGATAAAAGATATCATGGAATGGGAAGCTCCTAGAAATGTGTTTGAGGTAAGATCATTCATGGGGTTAAATGTTATTATAGGAGGTTCATCAGGGGCATCTCCCAGATTTCCTATCCCATTACATCATCGCAGAGGAAAGGTAAAAAATTTGAATGGATGAAGGAATGTGCAGCCAATTTTGAGCAGTTGAAGCAGTTGTTTATCAATGCTCCATTTTTAAAAATTGTAGATCCAGATAAAGAGTTTGTGGTGTGTACAAATTCTTACAAGAAATGACTTGGTGGGTTCTTGATGCAAGAGGGATAGGTGGTATGTTTTGATTCAAGGAAACTAAATGAACACAAGAAAAAATATGTTACACATGATCTTGAGTTGCAAGTGATCATCTATTCTTTGAAGATGTGGAGGCACCTTCTTGGCAGGAGGTTTGTACTGATGAGTGATCATATTGGATTGAGATACTTATTTTACCAACTGAATCTAAATGCTAGGAAAGCTAGATGGTTGGCCACGATAAGTGAGTTTGACTTTGAGATTAGGTACATTAAAGGGAAAGAGAACAGGGTAGTAGATTCTCTTAGCATGAGGGTATAGGTAAATCACATAGCAGCTATGAGCTTCTATGGGAAAGATTTACAGGATTTGATCTTGTAGGTAGGACAACAAGATGACAGGTATAGGGAGCTTATGCACAGGTTATAATAGGGTATAGGTGATCAAGATGTAGACTATCATCTCACAATAGATGGTTTGGTCAGATTTAGGGACATGATCTATGTATTGGACAACAGTGAGCTCAAAAAGCTTATCTTGAGGGAATTTCATGTTAAACTGTATTCACATCACCTAGGATATCAGAAGACATTGATAGTGGCGAGGAAGTTCTACTGTTAGCTAAATTTGAAGAAGGAAGTGGTAGATTTTGTGGCTAGGTGCTTGGATTGTCAACAAGTAAAAGTAGAGTGTAAGTGTCCAGGTGGATTACTATAGCAAATTTCGATTCTAGAGTGGAAATTGGAGGTCATTTTCATGGATTTCATGAAAGGTTTACTGAGGACACCTAGACATCATGATTCTATCATGGTTGTGGTGGATAAGTTGACAAAGGTAGCACACTTCATTCTAGTGAAGTACACTTATTCAGCTAGTGATGTAGCATAGGTCTTCATCAGAGATATAGTGAGGTTTCATGGTGTACTAAAGAATATCGTATCAGAAAGAGATGCCAAGTTAACTTCTAGGTTCTGGAAAGAGTTGTTTGCAAATTTGGGTATAAAGTTGGACTTTAGTACAACTTATCGCAGACAAATGGACAAAAAGAGAGGGTCAACAAGATTTTGGAGGAGATGTTGAGAATGTATGTCATGCATCAACAATGAAAGTAGGAAGAGTATCTTCCACTAGTTGAGTTCGCTTGTAAAAATGGGTATCAAAAGTCTTTGAGGATGAGTCTATTTGAGGCACTCTATGGGAGGAGTTGTAATACTCCCATCAGTTGGAGTGATCCAGTAACCAGGGTTTTGATAGGACCAGACATGTTGGCATATATGGAACAAGAAATGTAGGTAATCAAGAAGAATCTAAAGGAAGCACAAGATAGACAAAAGAGTTATGAAAATCATAACATGATGTTCAAGGAGTTTTAGGTTGGGGAATAGGTGTATTTGCGCATCAATCCCAAGAAGATATCCATTAGGATTGGATCATGTTCCAAGCTAACACCTCGGTATTGTGGACCTTTCAAGATTCTTGGGAGGATTGGACCAGTAACCTATCGACTTGCATTGCCTCTAACAGTGAAATTCCATGATGTATTCCATGTGTCATTGCTTAAAAAGTATGTTATAGATGTTGATCATGTTATTGATTGGTTTGTATTGTAGGTGGAACCAGAAGGAGATCAATTCCAACTAGAACTTTAGTGCATTTTGCAGAGAAAGATGCTCATGTTCCAAAATCAAGAAATCGAGTAGGTTAAAGTGTAGTGGAAGCACTTTGGGCCCGATTAAGCTACATGGGAGATGGTTGATAAGATGTAGGCTATGTATCCTTCTCTATTCATTGGTTGAGCATATGTTTTTTGGGTATATGCTTTGGTGTGGTGTTTGGGTATATGTATATATGTATATTATTGGGTTGTGTTATATCCTCTCCTCCCTCATTATCATCATTTTATTATGAGAGATAGATTGAGAGCATTTGATGAGTGAGAAAGAGATGAGAGGGTTTGACCTTGAGGAGCTTGTGGTAGATTGTTAGAGCTTTCACACTTGGGAGATTGAAGGAAGATTGTTGGAAATCCAAAGGGATATTGTTCGAGATCCAAAGAGATATTGTTGGAGAGCCAAAGAGGTAGGGTATAATCCCATTTTTGTTTCCATGTAGCATTTGTGTAAAAATATGTTGAACGAATCTAGAATCTAGATGTTCTTCTTCTCTTCTCCTAACCTTTTCCATTTATCCCTCATTTTATTACAGCCAATAATCCCAACCTTAAACAAACATGATCGGTATATGGCTTAGTGTTATTTTTTTGGTTCCATTTTTTGCTATGATGATGGTGTTGGGAATCAAAATGATAAGAAATGATGAAGATGATGAAGAAGTGGGTAGTGGTGGAGGATACCCTAGAGAAGAGGAGGAGGAGTACCATGAGGAAGAGGAGGATGAGGATAATGGGAGGGAAGATGATAAAAATAAAACTGGGGTTGTTATGCTTCTTAACCTGCAAAGTAATACCGAACAGAGAATATGCGAGAAAAAATACCCAGAACACAGAATATGCGAAGAAAATATACCCAGAACACAGAATAGCAATGATTTTATTACTCAGAGAGAAATGTTCAAAGGCCTCTTCGAGGGGGCAACCTCCAATAGAGCAGAGCTCGATTACAAAACAAGACACGATACTCCTCGCAGGGAGTCTCTATCCTTTATATATGACTCATACATGCAATACCACGGGTCAATACCGTGGGTTTTATTAATACGATCTATCTAATACTACCACCCATTTACCCTTTATTTAATACTAAGGGCCCATTTTTAACTAACTGTGGTCCCTTCATTAATTGCGGGTTAACCACTTACAAATATTAATATGGGCTTTATTGACTCTTGACTATGACGTGATCCCATGACATGAATAAGGGGGTTAGGGTGGGAC
>APFE030166487.1:0-68659 GCA_000404065.3 Pinus taeda | reverse complement strand
ACAGATCGCAATATACATAAGGGTCTGGCAGTAGTACTCGGCCCAATGTTTCAGGGCTCTAACTAAGGAGGGTCGACCGTACCCTTAGCCGTACCACCCGACTACCCTATCGTACGGGCGAATAATCTCTCCGAGTGTTGTTCTCGGTGTACTGTAGCCGCAAGACGGCCGACGGTTTATCTATGGCGAGGTTCTTCAAGGTAGCTATGGGGCTTCCTATATACCCAGAGGGTACGTGGAAGACAGTCCGTGCGCGGTTCTGTTTAATGCGCTACTACTCGAAGGGGTACCCACAGGGGTTACAAGGGAGTCCAACAGACGTGACCACCTCTTGTATTTCCTGCGTGCATGCCTCCCCAAATCCGCAGGTTTATGCACTTAACGACAGATCCCGTGGTTTAAAGACGCTGGAACACGTCTCTAGCCAAAAAAAAATTTGCTAAAATTTGGAGATCCCACCGAGCCCTGGAAAGTGCTCTGATACCACTTGTTATGCTTCTTAACCTGCAAAGTAATACCGAACAGAGAATATGCGAAAAAAATACCCAGAACACAGAATATGCGAAGAAAATATACCCAGAACACAGAATAGCAATGATTTTATTACTCAGAGAGAAATGTTCACAGGCCTCTTCGAGGGGGCAACCTCCAATAGAGCAGAGCTCGATTACAAAACAAGACACGATACTCCTCGCAGGGAGACTCTATCCTTTATATATGACTCATACATGCAATACCACGGGCCAATACCGTGGGTTTTATTAATACCATCTATCTAATACTACTGCCCATTTACCCTTTATTTAATACTACCGCCCATTTGCAACTAATTGTGGTCCCTTCATTAATTGCGTTTTAACCACTTACAAATATTAATATGGGCTTTATTGACTCTTGACTATGACATGATCCCATGACATGAATAAGGGGGTTAGGGTGGGACCCTAACAGGGGTAGACCACACCCTTGTGGAAGTATGTTACAAGGCTCAAAGGAGGGAAAGTGGGTGGAACCACTAAATTCGTATGCTCCCAATGCAAATCTATCTACACATGTTCATATACTCGTGCTAGAAAACATGTATGTGGGAAAATGGCATGGGATGGAAATAAACAAATAGGAATCAAAATCCTGTGAAAATGTATTAACAATAAAGAGCCAAATAGATAAGGCAATAGAAGGAAGCACAATACCAATACAAAATATCAAAGGGTAAACATGATACCATAAGAACACATAGAGAAATTTCAAGAACTCCATCAGCATCCACCCATGGTAGTGGATTCATAACCATAGGCACAAGCATTCCTTTATGACATAGAACAATTTTAGAACTCCTTGACCAAGAGTGTAGGGATGACGTGGATGCAAAAATTTTCCATTTTCTCTTTGCATGTGGCATACCATTCAATGTTCTTTGCTCACCTTATTAGCATGAAATGGTTTCCACCATCAATGATGCCCATAAAGGATACAAAATCCCTAAGTATGACAAAGCTATAATTGTGGGACTTGATCAAGAAAAAGCCAAAAGAAAAATGTTTGGGTAAATTCACAAATTATTTGAATGAATATGGGGTATCCATTGTATCTAATGGTTGGACAAATGTAAAAGGTAAGCCATTGATAATTGTTCTTGGTGTATCTTTTACTAGTCCAGTCTTCCTTTCATCTCATGACTACTCAAATAAGTTTAACATTGTGTTGTGCTTATCAACAACCCCCCCACCCCCATTTACTAGTATTAGTAATAACATTAATAAATGGGTATCCTTCCAAAAAAAATCAATCCTAGCATCTAGTCATGCCCTTTTCTTTATAGAATAAAATAAGATGTCAAAATGGAACTTGCAAAATCATGGAAAATTTACCTTTTCATACTTTAGCGTATAAGAATTCACAAACGATGAGTTTCATAAACAAGAGCCACATGGTAAAATGACCTAAAAGTAACTTTATACCCAGAAAGTCGTAAATATTAAAATAATCCTTGAAAAGACCCCCTTTTAAAGGATAGATTCTCGCATCACAAAATGAGTACGACGAACCTTCCTTATAAAAGTTGCCCCATGAAATCGTGATCCGTGAAATGTGAAATTATAAAACTCCTATAACCGTCTCGCATCGCATTTTCAACCATGCAGCGCTACTAAATAAGGCATAAGCAAATATTGCGAAATGCGATAGCATCTCGCATATCGCATATCGCATCAACTCACACAGCGGTAATTCTTAACGTAAACGAGTTTTTGCGATATAGCGATCTGCGATATTGCGTAGCAAATCACAAAATCGCTTTTATCACAACTCAAAGGGCTCACAGTTCTATGAGAGTGCTTCCCGACTTTCAATGTGAAGTGATGGACATAAAGTTAAGGATAACAGTTCATTAGTGGACATTTATTAAAAATAATGATTACGATCAGGTGTGAAAGGCCATTTGATGCAAGTTGATATCTTCTAACGTGATTTAGAATTAAGACCCTTTGTCACCTTTATTTCATCCTTTTATTGATTTATTTCTGCATTCACTATCATTTTTATCCTATTCTTCTCTCCTCTTGTAACTTTCAAGAAGAACACACAAAGCAAGACATCTGAAGAAATGGTGAAGAAAGGAAAGTCACCCGCTTCTGATAAATCAGAGATGACCCCCCTGTTCATAGATACTACTTGTAATCAAGATGCAGGGACATCCACATGGGAGACTATGTATCAGTTATTAGAGGAAGAACAACCAAGAGTTGTGGAAACAACAGTTACAACGGATGGACACATTTCTTCTGATGCTACTCTGACTGAACTTGCATGCTCATTCTTGCACCGCATTGCTGCAAGACCAAAGATACTTCCTTATACTGACATGGTTAAGTGGATCATAGACGATGCAGACATATCAGGCAAAGAATTCAAGATGGCAAGCCAAGAATACATAGGATCGTTTACTTCAGACAACCTGAGACTCATGTACCATCTACCAGAGTTGTAGGCCATCTACAATAGGTAGTTTGTTGAGAAGTTTGTCAAGGAAAATGAAGACGTGGTAGAATGCATGAAGAATTGGTCAAACAACGAAGAAAGAATCAAGAAAGATAAGAACGGTATGTACACCACTGGTTCTCTTAGTTCCCCTTTCTTTTTTGCTACCGCTATGTCATGTAGATTGTTTGGTAAACCAGACAACACCAAATTCTCGTTAGAATGGTTACCCCTAACAGATGCAGCCATCAACGCTACAATAATGAATTGGGCTCAAATCTTGTCTGATAACTTAGCTGCAACATTTTTATAGTATAGAAGAAAAAGGGGTATTGCTTCGAGGGTTTACCTTCCATTTTTCATGAGCGCCTATGTTATGGATGCTACTTGTTTTGGTTCCAAGTTTCCTCTTATGGGATGGAAGTGGACTGCTCAAAATCCATTTCTTAGTCAAATATATCACAAAGACATGTGGGGGTCTAATTTTGCACCACACTTATTTAAGATTTGTCACGGGGTTATGCTTCCAATTCACACAAGGATTTACAACCAAGATGCCCCTAGGTTCTCCCAAGAAGCCAAAGTATATATTCTCCCCATAGCCAGATGGTTTGAGGAATAATTATTCACATATATCAGAGTGTTCGACAATATTGCCTCTCCCCATGTTCTACCTTTCTATGTCCCAGAAAAATTGATGGCTAGAGAGATAGCCTATCAGACATGCAGCGAAGGAGGGATGAGTAAGATATTGAAGGATTCCAAGAAGGGCATTTGACCTCAATTTCCTGTAACATGTGGAGTATTTGCATTGCATGACTTAGGACATGCTTTCAAAGAGGTTGACAAAGTATTGTCTTTGCAATTACCCAAGTTCTCGGGAAGACAATATGATCCCTTTGGTATTGTCAAATATTTTAACACAATGGTCAAAATAAGAATATTTACCCATGAAAAAGACCCCTTTGATGATGTTTTCTTGCAGAAAAACACCTTTAAAGAAGTACAACATATGGCACAAATACTTTTTTATCAAGAAGGTCTCCAAACATTTGATAACTATAGGAAAAAGGAGGTTATCTAAGGTCCCAACGAACCAACTACTCATTGAGACAATGAGAGATCCTACTCCCAGTGCTAGCATTGATGGGGACTCAAAGGAAAAATCCAAAACAAATTCTGGAAATGAGTCCACAGAAAAGTCTGTCAAACAATCTGAGAAAACATTAGAGAATGAACACAACAAGAGTGAGGAATCGAGTAAAGACATAGCCCAATCCAAAACAAAGTCAGATCAACAGACTTCACTGATAAAACAAGCTGAAACCTCAACTCCCCTTACATAGAAAGCAAGGCCACTTGTAATTGATTTAGATGAAGAATGGGACAATTTCATAAGAGACTCAACACGGAGAAACAAATCACAGAGCCACCAACAAACCAACAAGAAAAGACCACAAAAATTGTAGCAGGAGGAGTTGTTAGCACTAAGGAAACAGAGCATATTCCCATTGCTCCCACATCTGAGATTGTATTGAGAATAGAGGAAATTCCACCTCTAGATGTATTCTACAGTCCTCAACACAAAGTCGTCTTTAAAATACAGAGAAAGAAAAGAAAGTTGGATTCCGTGCTCACTCCTAAGGATGAACCTCTAGATGTTCTCTAGAAAGACCCATCCACAGATCCATTGGCTAACCTCACTAGACTCTCGCAGTTCGTAGGTACATATGCTTCAACGACCATTGACAAGGAAGTAGAGGTACAACTGCTGCTCAAAGAAAAAGAAGACAATTTTTTTTTATTAGAACAATAGTTACAATAGGCCAGTACCAACCAACAAGCAGAAATGCAGTTGGCTAAACTTCAGTAGGAGTTTTAGCAAATGCAGATAGCACATTAGAGCAGTTTAGCAGGTAAAGAAGTACAGTTATAGAGCATAGCAGAACTGCATAAAGATGACCCAAAGATGAAACAGTTTTTCACAGAAGCACTTGGCCTCAATTCCCAACTTTTACACCAGAAAGAGTTATTATGCCAAAAGGTTTCGCAGTGAAATTCACACTGCAAAATGAGCAATAACATAACGAATCAAGTTGTGGAATTGCGACTTGAATATGATGCAATTCTTAAGAAAGTTTTTGACTTCTTAAATTGGCAGAAATCCGAGAATGGGAAAAGAGCAGATATGCCCAAATTAGATGAATCGCATAAATAAATCCTATTTGGGAATTGGGATTCTCGGCTCAGAGAGGTAGAACAGGCAATGGAGGATGCAGCAACAACAACAAACTTCGTCATTGAATTTGTGAATGAGAATTTACACAATGCTAATTTGGTGGTAGAAACCACCCCTGGCTTTCTTCCAAATGCAAAACAACTTCAAGCAGTATGGAAACAGGTAGTGGAGGAAAGGGAAAAGGTAATCAGATGAGTAAATGATACCAGCACTCACCAATGTCATATTCGCAGAACAACTAAAATCTGAGGTCAGCCAACCGACACTCCTTAAGCCTATGTTGGATATTTTGCGATCTCAAAGATCAAATGTAGGAATAGTCATAGGCATGTTTCATTTTATTTTCGTTTATTTTCGCTTAAAATGAGGCAGGTCATTTAAACCTCCTAATCTATTTTTGTAATTTCTATTTTTAGTTTTCATAGATTAGTATTTAAACCCCTCTCATGCATTTAGAGAAGGGTCCAAAAATTTTATCAAAAACATTCTTCAAAATATGCACTTTTGTCCCTTTGAGGAGGTTTTGGTAAAGTTAATGGAACAAGGTTTATTTTCAACTTGAGTTCAATCTCTTCTACTGAAATTGCACTTCTGTACTCTTAGTTGATGTTGAATGATTTGAAAGTGGATCAATATTGTTGGAGCACATGAGTAGGACATATTACAAATGGTACTTCTATCTCTTAATGCTTTTTACTTGTGTATCAAGCAATAAATCATTTAAAGTTATTTATGTATGAAAGTTCAAATTCTTAGTTATCATTATTGCAATTTTGTATGATGATGATTTATTCTTTATGCTGAATATATGAATGACTCTTTATGTGATATATCTCTCATATCATTTCAGCTAACGTTTTATATGAAACGATCATTATTAAATGAATTATCTTCTTATCGTAATTGAATGATCTTTATTATCAATTACTTGCAGAAATCATTTTAGATCGCATATATATAAACGTTACTCCCTGGATAGTTTTAAAGTTAGACGTTTTCCTTGATTATGATAGATTGCATATGATAGTTAGAAGATAAATCAATTTTAGAATAAGTATTTACCTCATAAAATCCAAAAAAGAAAAATATCATCCTGTTAGCACGAACATTATAAATTGACTGGGAAACTGGTCCCATCATCCCCAGTCAGACCCACTATTCCAAACGGAAAAGGAGTTATGCTAAGGTTCAGACCGGGTGGTTATCCCCCTTGTTGGAGTCCTGATTTTTCGAGCCTTCAACATATTTGGCACTACAAGGAGGGCCTGACTATGAATGGCAAGTAAATCTACATCTTCATACCATTATAAGAGTAAAACTCCCTCACCATCACCCTCAATTTCTCGTTGACATTCCAAATCTCCTATCTTTGAAACAAAAGTTGAAAAGAAAAATACAAAGCACATTACTGAAATCCCAAACAAGCCAGATCATTCTTCTTCAGAGCCCCCAGAATTACAAACTTTAATCCATAAGTTACAGGGCATTTCAATATCTCAAGAAGAATCTGAGTTATCCCAAGGTAGTGTCACTTCTCATTGAACCCCATCTCAATGGCTGACTAGAGAACAAAGTGAAAAACTAGGAATCCCACTAGTTGATTTTCCTCTACCGAGTCATAAGAAAGCGACGAAAACACCCCAAAAATCCAATAGTGAGTTTCTATCATCATTTTCTTCCGCTGTCCCACTCATATCATCACAAGGTCACTCATCCATCCCCCAACTCTAGATCGTGGTTCATACAGGTATAGGAGCTACATCCTCCTCCACCCAATCACCTTCAACTACTGCTACACCTTCCTCTATTCATATCTCGATGATGGCGCAAAATCCACTGAGGCCATGGGCCAACCTAGGGGCTATAAGAATGGCTAGACCTTTATCTCAATTACCAACTCATCTTGAGAAATGATTGCCCAAATTCAATCCTAACAATGGCCTATTAGCCGAAGAACACATAAATAATTTTATGCTATTTGTTAATTTGAATAGAGTAACAGAAGAGGATGTAGTTGTAAGATTATTTCCCTATACTTTATAAGGAGCAGCAGGTTCATGGTATTTTTCATTACCTTCAGGCTCCATTAATAACTGGGATACATTTCAAGAACAATTTTTAACAAAATTTGGGAATGATAGGTCCATAGCAACCTTAATAAATGACCTCTCCAATTTAAAAGCTGAACCAAAGGAACCAATTAAGGACTTCAACTCTCGCTTCAATATATTATTGAACAAAATACCAACAACATCTAAGCCTAGCGATGAAGTCCAAAATGAATGGTATATTTTTAAGTTACCTTCAAATTCACCCATCTTTGTAGACAGAGCTGCCAAGCCAACATTAGCAGAAAACATGAAAGAGGCAATAGCTGCAGAGAAACGTATCCTAGCCGTAGAAAAGAAAAATGCTTTAGATGAAAGGAAATCTAAAAAAGTGTCTTTTAGAGACAATTCTAAGAAAAAACAAACGAAGGACCCTTTTGACCTGGAAGGGTTACAAAAAGTCTTGAAGACCATGTCTAATGAAATGGTTGATATAAAGAAACAAGTAGCTGAAACCTCTTCTAAGAAACCTTTTAAACCCTATAAAAAAAATCCTCCAACCGATTCTAAACCTCCAAATGCTATAAAAAACGTTGAATCAGAAGGGGAAGAGGAAGAAGTTTCAAATGAGGAACAAACCGACGATGAAGAAATCGTAGAACTACAAGGAATGTAGGACTTCATTCTTCCAAATGAGGAAGACCAAGAAGCATTACCTGTTGCCACTAGAAGTAGAAATCAACTTGATCCTCCACAGTCTAGTACAAAATAGAAAAACCCAATTCCACCTCCTAGGGATAAAATCGTAGGTAAAAAATCCTCATCGAAGTCTACTCAGACAAACCCAATCCAATCTAATTCGACATCTTCATCTAAAATTATTATCATCTTAGATGAAATGTAATACAACATTGGTGAAGATATGAAGAAAGCTAGAGAAAACATTCCTCTTCATGAGCTCAGTAAGTTAAAACATCAACAAAAATTACTCTTGAAAGAACTTAATGCAGTACCTACTACACCTCTCCCAACCACTGTGATTTCATAGGCTACTCATGAAATCGGAAGACCTCCAACTAGAATTTCAAATAAAATCGACCCAACTGACATTACTCTAAATGGCGAAAGTTCCAAATCCCATACTCTGCCATTTCTCCTTACTTTTGAAGTTTTTAATAAAAAATTGCACAATTGTCTAGTTGATTCTGGTGCATCATCTAACATTTTACCTAAGACAGTTTGCGCTAAGTTAAACATCCAGCCTCAGAAATCTGTAGTACGAATAGTACAACTAGATCGGTCTCAAGTCGAAGTCGTCGAAGAACTTAATCAAGTAACCATAATACTTTCGTCAAACCCAAAGTGTGTCAAGTCATTGATATACTTGTGGCTGACATTCCTAAATTTTATGGATTAATCCTCAGTATGGATTGGTTAGAAAAGCTTTATGGTTACTTTGCAACTGACTGGTCTCATATGTGGCTCCCCTACAACAACAAACCAAATCAGATCAAAGTTGAACGAGAAAAACATCAAAAGTACATAGTGACAGAGTTAGAAGGAGAAAATGAGCCTGTAGCATATAGCAACAACATAATCAGAAATTATTCTATTGAGTCATTCTTAGGAAATTTCAACGCTCACACTCCACCCTTTTTGGAAAATTCCATTTTATGTAAGATAGAATTTTTTTCTCAAACTGACACTTCTAGATGTATCAATTTTGTAAATAAACCAGTAAATAAAACCTTGTTTTGGAAATTATTTTTCAATGGTTCTAAATCCAACGATGGAGCAGGAGTAGGTTGTAGATTAGTTAGTCCAAAAGGAGAAAAAACCATGTTAGCATGTAGACTTGAATTCGATTGCACAAACAACACCACTGAATATGAAGCATTGGTTCAAGGGTTATACGAAGCAATCGAACTTAATATCAAATACCTTCAAGTATTTGGAGACTCTGAGATTGTCATTAGACAAGTAAGAAATACTATACACTGTCTGTTGGGGCATTTGAAACACTATCAATCCCAAGTACAAGATTTGACCTCACACTTTACAGCGTTTAATATTTCATCTATTCTAAGACTCCAAAACGCTAATGCCAATCTTATTGCTAATGTAGCTTCCAAGCCTATTCTATCAAAGTACTACAACCCAGATAGATTCTCTATTGAATTAATTTTTAGACCTCTATTCCCAATAACATTACCAACTGGAGAGTCTTCAACAATGACCTTTATATCATGATTTTTCTTACTTCAGAAGGCTCTTTCAATGATAAGATAATTGACGAGGACCAACATGACAATCAATTGAAACAAGAAAGCCACAATAATGCTATACCAAAATCTAGTCAAGTTAGAGGACCTATATGACTTAAAGGACATATTTAAATGATCCACCAATTCAAAACTCCAGAGTTCAACTCTGAGATATGAATTAATCAATTTGGGGACGGACATGAAACCACAAAACATCAACCTAGGTCTTGGCCCTACATTTGAAGAAAAATCAGCTTTTATTTGGTTGTTGAAACAATACAAGAGTGTCTTCACTTGGAATTATGATGATCTTAAAAACTATGACACTTCAATTATCTAGCATACAATTCCTATGATCTCCGATGAAAAACCTGTTCAGCAGAAATTAAGGAAAATGCATCCTAATTTGGAAAGTCAGATTAAATCTGAGTTAAACAAATTACTATGAGCCAAGATTTTTTTCCTGTTAGACATTCCAGATGGGTCTCCAATCTCGTCCCAGTCAGAAAGAAAAATGGTGATATTTGGATTTGTATAGACTTTCGCAACCTCAATAAAGCTTGCTAAAATGATAATTTTCCAATGCCCCCCATGGAACAGATATTACAATCAATCGCAGGGTCAAAGTTAAAGTCCTTTTTAGACAACTTTTCAGGGTATAATCAAATCTTAGTCCACCCGGATGATCAATTGAAAACTATGTTCAGAACGAAATGGGGCACTTATGCTTATCAAAAGATGCCATTTGGGCTAATAAATGCTAGTACCACTTTCCAAAGAGCCATGGACATTGTGTTTAAGGGACTAGTAAACAGGTCAGTGGTAATATACTTATATGACATAACGGTATATTCTAAAAAATGTAATAATCATCTAAGAGACCTAAAACAGATATTTCAACATTGTCAAAAATATGGAATTTCACTTAACCCCAAAAAAACTTTTTTTGTGTTAAGCGAAGGAAAACTTCTTGGATTCATAGTATCCAAATCAGGAATCCATATTGACTCAAATAGGATCAAGGAAATTTATGAGATATCTTTACCCCAAAATAAAAAAGCAAGGCAATCTTTCCTTGGTCAGATAAATTTTGTTAAGAGATTCATCCCTGACTTCTCAAGGATTGTGTCACCCCTCCAGGCCATGATAAAGAAAAATTCTCTCCTCAAATGAGGTCATTCGAAACATGAAGCATTCAACTTGATAAAACAAGCAATTCTAAATGCCCCATCTTTAGCAATGCCGAACTTTTCCAATACTTTCACCTTATATAGCCTCCAAGAAGTCATATGCCGCCATACTGACACAAGCGAATCAAGATAAAGCCAAAGTCCCAATTGCTTTCTTCAGTTCAAATTTACAAGGAGCTGAATTAAATTACTCTGATGTTGAGAAGCAGACTTATGATGTTTTCAAAACAATTAAACACTTTAGACCTTTCCTTCTCAAGACTCACACCAAAATAATAGTACCATTTCTAGCAGTAAGAAATCTTCTGGTACAAAAAGATGTGGGTGAAAAGAGACCAGCAAACATCATAAAAGGTCAAGGTTTTTGCAGGATGTTGGTAGGAGCATTGAACATATCAGAGTTGTAGCCTCCAGATAGTGAAGTACAAATTTATGAGGTAACCCTAAACGACTTTGAATCAAGATATGATGATATCATTTTCTACCTAAAAAATGGATTTTCCCTTCCAAATTTGAATTACACAAAGAAAAGAGTCCTGAGGCTAAAAGCTAAACAATATCAAATCATCAATGATGTACTGTTTATAATGAATTATGATTATGTTCTCCTTAGATGCCTCGAGAAATTTGAAGTAGAAAAAGTATCACAGGAACTCCATGACGGACCAGCGGGCGGACACTATGCAGGAGATGCTACAACATACAAAATCCTGTGTGCTGGCTACTACTAGCCAACTCTATTTAAAGATGCACACAGTTACATAAGGAGATGTAAGATTTGCCAAACTACTGTTGGAAGACAAAAGAAACCATCATTGCCATTACAGCCAGTCAACATTGATCAACCATTTGAACAATGGGGATTAGACATAATAGGTGAGATCGTTCCTCATTCTTATAAATAACATAAATACATCCTTACAGCTACTGACTACTTTACCAAATGGGTAGAGGCAGTTCCACTCAAGACAACCAACTCTGAGAATATCATTGAATTTATAGATCAATTCAACATCACCAGGTTTGGCTTGCCTTCTTCCTTAATGTTTGATAATGCATCCTATTTCTTAGGCATTACCATGACAAAATTTGCTCTCAAAGGAGGTTTCAAACTCAAATATTTTGCTAATTATTATCCACAAGTAAATGGGTCAGATGAATCAACGAACAAAAACCTTATTAGAATTATTAAATGGACTATTGATCAAAACCAAAAAAAACTGGCATAAGTCTTTAGTGTATGCTCTCTGGGCAGATCGAATAACTCAGAAAACCTCCATTGGCACTTCTCCTTTTAATTTAGTTGATGGGAAAGAAGCGGTCTTACCAACAAATCTAGCTATTTCTTCACTAGCCTTAGTTCAATTCATTGAAGAAAATCCTTCCTCATCCATGCAATTAAGACAATTACAAATTCTTAAACTTGAAGAGGAACTATAAAAGGCCAAAATTACCCATGCGCATCATCAACAATTAGTTAAAGCCTCTTTTGATTCAAACTTAATATCTAGAAAGGATTTTCAACTTGGAGACTTAGTATTAAAATGGGATAAAGTCCATGAAGAGAAAGACAAGCATACTAAATTCCAACGGATGTGGCTTGGACCATTCCAGATTTTCGAACTCATTGGCCCATCAACTTTCATGTTACAAGATTTAGCAGGGAAAAGGGAATCTTTACCTGTTAATGGACAGGTCCTAAAGAAATATTTTCCATAGAAGATGAGCTCTTCGATTTTTCTGTAGATCATAGTTTCAGTTAATTTTTCTTTCAATAATAAAAGAAGTTGAGAATGTTCACTTTTGGTTTCACGAAAAGAATAGTTTATCATTTCAATTTTGTTTTTCACTTGTATAAGTAGGAATGGTTATGAGAATTAATATCCATTATGAAACATATGGTTAAGTGCTATTATTTTGGAAAATTTTAACTGTTCTTCTGTTTCAACTATCTGTGTTTTGGTTAGAATCAACCTTAGGAAGAAGTTTTCCTTATGTCAGTCACAAAAAGTATCAATAACAAAGCAAAGTATCTTTGCGGAAATGCTATTTTTAAACTCTACAATTGTCATCCAGGAAAATTCTTAAGGAACCAATGACTCTCCCCCACTTGTGGAACTTGCAAGATTCAAGGTATAATCCAATTAGCACTTTAACTTAAAGAATAAGAGGTCTCATCAAGAGCCAACTTATTATGATCATAAATATTATAACTAGCTGACATTGCCATACTGAATATCAAAATAGGGTAATGGCTCGAGATTGTTTCAATCAAAAGACAAGGGGTCTCATTAAGAGCCAACTTATTTAATTAAGTTATAAATCAAGTGAATGTCACTGTGTTGAAGGCCCCGAAAATCGGGTCTACAACAAGGGGGATACCCGCCTGGTCCAGACCTTGGTTGGCAGCTCCTTATCCGTTTGGTATAGCGGGTCCGACTGGGGATATGGGACCAGTTTCCCAATTCAGTGTGTGTGTGTGTGAGAAAGATGCGTATTTCTGTTCTGAATGGAATACTTCTGTCCTAATTCTAATATAATGCTATGCCATTGTATTCTAATATACAAAAAAACATAAACATTTATGCTAACCCGGGGTGTGATCTTTCTTCTATGCGATCTAAAAAGATTTCAAACAATAACTGGTAATAAAGATCATTCAACTATTATAAGAAAAGAATTCAATAAAGATGAACTACTTCGTGTAAGAAGTTAGACGAAACAGTTGTGAAAAACTTATCACATAAATGAGCTATTCATACACTAAGCATAAATAAATAGTTATCACCGTACAAAAGTGCCAAATGATAACTCAGGCATCCACGCTGTAATATATAAACAACTGAAACTAAATATCACTTTACGCATAAGAAGAAATGGTTAAGAGATAAAAGAACCATTTATAACTAGTCCTACTCATGAGCTTCAAACGACAATTGATTTATCTCTCCTTGATTTAACATCCACTAAGAGTACAAAAGTGCAACATCAGTAGCAGATATCAAATAAACCCTGTTCCATTCATTCATCAAAACCTCCTCTGACGGTGCAAAAGTGCATGTTCTGAGGACAAGTTTTTGATAAATTTCTGGACCTTTCTCTAAATGCATGAGATTTAAATACTACTAACTAAATAACTTATTTACAGAAATTCAGGATTTGGTTTAAATGACCGTCATTTTCTAAGTAAAACTATTTCTAAAATTAAATCTAATATCTAACTATTTCTAAATTTGCTCCTTAACGTCGCAAGCATTCAGTGCTTGCCTGAGTAGAGTTGGCTGACTGTCTTCCATCTTTAGTTGAGTTAAGCAAACAGAATCGAAAAGAGCTGGCACTATCTTCTTAGCAAAATCGATGATATACCTGAGAGTCATCCAATGACTATGTGGCTTTACCATGTATGCCTGGTAATAATCCCATTTCAACTTAGTTAACTCTTGGATTGCTTCTGCTTTTTCTTTAGCTTTCTGTTTCCAATTTGTTTCTATCACTGCTTTCTTGCAATTTTCAGGGCTTGCAGGTGACTTAGTAATTAGAAGCCTTCCTTTTCGAGCAAGTTTTCTTGATCCAGGCTTCCCTAATGCGTTTTTTGCCTCTTGCACCTTTTTTTGTTATCAGGTATAAAGCTCAAAATTTGTAAAAATAGTGATTCCGTGAGCTCTTGACCTTGAGCATTAAACTGTCTGTTTCTGGTATCAACATCATTCAGTAACCATTCGACCATGGCTATATATGATAAATCTGTGATAGATGCCTCAGAAGAGTTCTGCGGCTCTTTCTCTCCCTTAAGTGGATTAGGTGTGCCTTCCGAAATGGACATTGGAGTACTACCTTTCCTCCTCATAGTTTCCTGCATACTGCCTTGTATAACGCTTTGTCCTTTGTTCTTGCAGTTTACAATTGAGGTGGAAGTAATGATAAAAATAATGACAAGAAAACTTTAAATGCCGAAGATATGCAAAACACGCCACCTTACGTGAACTAGTTCTTCGAAAAACACAACACCATACTTCATTAACAACTGGCAACAACTCCTTAATTTGCATTAAAGTGCATCACCAGTTCTTGGACTAAAAAAGCTTTCTCAAATAATGAGCCAGAACCAACTGCGATGGAGAGGTCTTGCGATTTTGCTTTGTGATATCGCAGATCGCTGTATCGCATTATCGCAATTTCATCGTGATGTTCTATCGCAAGATTGCTTGGTTGCAATATCATAGTATCGCAAAATCGCAAAATCGCAGATCGCTTAATTGCAAAATCGCAGATCGCTTAATCGCAAAATCACAGATCACTTAATCGTAAAATTGCAGATCGCTTAATTGCAAAATCGCAAATCGCTTAATCGCAAAATCGCAGATCGCTTAATCGTAAAATCGTTATGTGTAATTTATGTGATTTTTGCGATGTGCGATATGCGATATCGCATATCGGTGATTTTAAAGTTTTTCAATGTGGGTGCTTCTTAATGCATGCGATGCGATGGAGTTTCGCGTCACAATCTCGCGTTTTTTATCATTTTGGCTCATTAGAAGGTACCCTATCGTTCTTTGCGCAATGCGATATCTCTTAAGGAGTGAATTTACTTTCTTCATTATGAAAATTAGGTTTTTTAGATTCTTCAACGGTATTTTCCTAAGTCCATGATGTTGTAAGTTTCATCTAAAAGGAAATATAACACTAATTGATTTTTTCCAATTTTTTACTAAGGGTCCCCACTTATTTAGTATTAGCAATAACACTTCATAAGGAGGGGGGTTGTTGGTGGCCACAACACACTGTCAATTTTGGCCACTAAACCAAGACATTGTTCTTTAAGAAACAAAAAGAAAAAAAGAAAAAAATGATAAGTATATATGAGGATTTATCTTTGAAAATTGCATTCTTCTCAAGTGGGACACTGGATCATTGCTGGGTAACAGGTAACCCTGTCGAGGCTATGAACGCCTGCTAGCAGCAAAGGATTTACATACGACAAATGAGTACACCAAAACTGATCTAACGAGATTCTTTTGTTTTATCTTTACAACCAAATAATGACTGATGTGAGTAAAATGACTAACTCTCAGAAGAATATAATCAGAATAAAGATAGTCAGAGCAAGATATTGTTATTAATAAATAGCACTATTTACCTTATATTTTGTACAATGTAGTTTCATTTTCAAAACCATTTCTATTTTGGAAGTTTTAGAAAATTCAAAAAACCCTTAGACATAACCGGTTCTTCCAAGTGAATCGCCAATTGTTGTGCTTATCAACAACCCCCCTGCCCCGCCCCCGATTTACTAGTATTAGTAATAACATTAATAAATGGGTACCCTTCCAAAAAAAATTAATCCTAGCATCTAGTCATGCCTTTTTATTTTTAGAATAAAATAAGATGTCAAAATGGAACTTGCAAAATCATGGAAAATTTACCTTTTCATACTTTAGCGTATAACACTTCATAAACAATGAGTTTCATAAACAAGAGCCACATGGTAAAATAACATAAAAGTAACTTTATACCTGGAAAGTCGTAAATATTAAAATAATCCTTGAAAAGACCTTCTTTTAAATGATAGATTCTCGCATCACAAAACGATTACTACGAACCTTCCTTATAAAAGTTACCCCATGAAATCGTGATCCGTGAAATGCGAAATTATAAAGCTCCTATAACTGTTTCGCATCGCATTTTCAACCATGAAGCGCTACTCAATAAAGCATAAGAAAATATTGTGAAATGCGATAGCATCTTGCATATTGCATATCGCATCAACTCACACGGCGGTAAGTCTTAATGTAAACGAGTTTTTGCAATATAGCGATCTGCGATATTGTGTAGCAAATCGCAAAATCACTTTTATCGCAACTCAAAGGGCTCATAGTTCTAGGAGAGTGCTTCCTGACTTTCAATGTGAAGTGATGGACATTAAGTTAAGGATAACGGTTCATTAGTGGAAATTTATTAAAAAGAATGATTACGATCAGGTGTGAAAGGCCATTTGATGCAAGTTGATATCTTCTAACATGATTTAGCATTAAGACCCTCCGTCACCTTTATTTCATCCTTTTATTGATTTATTTATGCATTCACTATCATTTTTATCCTCTTCTACTCTCCTCTTGTAACTTTCAGAAAGAACACACGGAGCAGGACATATGAAGAAATGGTGAAGAAAGGAAAGACACCCATTTCTGAGAAATCAGAGATGACCCCCTTGTTCATAGATACTACTTGAAATCGATATGCAGGGACATCCACATGGGAGACTATGTATCAGCTATTAGAGGAAGAACAACCAAGAGTTGTGGAAACAACAGTTACAGTGGATGGACACATTTCTTTTGATGCTACTCTGACTGAACTTGCATTCTCATTCTTTCACTACAATGTTGCAAGACCAAAGATACTTCCTTATACTAACATGGTTAAGTGGATCATAGACGATGTAGACATATCAGACAAAGAATTCAAGATGGCAAGCCAAGAATTCATAGGGTTGTTTACTTCAGAAAACTTGAGACTCATGTACCATCTGCCAGAGCCGCATGCCATCTACAATAGGCAGTTTGTCAAGAAGTTCGTCAAGGAAAATGAAGACTCGATAGAATGCATGAAGAATTGGTCAAACAATGATGAAAGACTCAAGAAAGATAAGAATGGTATGTACACCACCAGTTCTCTTAGTTCCCCTTTCTATGTTGCAATCGCTATGTTATGTAGATTGTTTGGTAAACCAGACAACACCAAATTCTTGTCACAATGGTTACCCCTAATAGATGCAGCCGTTAACGCTACAATAATGAATTGGGCTCAAATCCTATATAATAACTTAGCTACAACATTTTTAGAGTATAGAAGAAAAAGAAGTATTGCTTCGAGGGTTTACCCTCCATTTTTCATGAGCGCCTATGTTATGGATGCTATTTGTTTTGGTTCCAAGTTTCCGCTTATGGGATGGAAGTGGACTGCTCAAAATCCATTTCCTATTCAAATATATCACAAAGACATGTGGGAGTCTAATTTCGCACCACACTTCTTCAAGATTTGTCATGGGGTTATGCTTCCGATTCACAAAAGGATTTACAACCGAGATGCACCTAGGTTCTCCCAAGAAACTGAAGTAGATATCTCCCCATAGCCAGATGGTTCAGGGAAGAATTATTCACATATATCAGAGTGTTCGCCAGTATTTCCTCTCCCCATGTTCTACCTTTATATGTCCCAAACAAATTGATGGATAGAGAGATAGCCTATCAGACATGCAGTGAAAGAGGGATGAGTAAGATATTGAAGGATTCCAAGAAGGTTATTTGACCTCAATTTCCTATAACATGTGGAGTATTTGCATTGCATGACTTAGTACATACTTTCAAATAGGTTGACAATGTATTATCTTTGCAATTTCCCAAGTTCCCAGGAAGACAATATGATCCCTTTGGTATTGTCAAAGATTTTAACACAATGGTCAAAGTAAGAATATTTACCCATGAAAAAGACCCCTTTGATGATGTTTTCCTACAGAAAAACACCTTCAAAGAAGTACAACATATGGCACAAATACTTTTTGATCAAGAAGGTCTCCAAACATTTGATAACTACAGGAACAAGAGGTAATCTAAGGTCCCAATGGACCAACTACTCATTGATCTAATAAGAGATCCTACTCCTAGTGCCAACATTGATTGGGACTCAAAGGAAAAATCCAAAACAAATTCTGGAAATGAGTCTGCAGAAAAGTCTGTCGAACAATTTGAGAAAACATCAGAGAATGAACACAACAAGAGTGAGGAATCGAGTAAAGACACAACCTAGTCCACAGCAAATTCAGATCAGCAGACTTCGCTCATAAAACAAGCTGAAACCTCAACTCCCCTTACACCACGAGCAAGGCCACTTGTAATTGATTTAGAAGAAGAATGGGACAATTTCAATAAGGGAATCAACAGAGAGGAACAAATCACAGAGCCACCAAAAAACCAACAAGAAATGACCACAGAAATTGTAACAGGAGGAGCTGTTAGCACTAAGGAAACAAAGCATATTCCCATTGCTCCCACATCTGAGATTATATTGAGAATAGAGGAAATTCCACCTCTAGATGTATTCTACACCTCTAGATGTATTCTATATCCCTCAACAAAAAGCCATCATTAAAAGACAGAGAAAGAAAAGAAAGTTGGATTCCGTGCTCACTCCTAAGGATGAACCTCTAGATGTTCTCTGGAAATACCCATCCACATATCCATCAGCGAGCCTCACTAGACTCTCGTAGTTTGCAGGTGCATATGCTTCAGCGACCATTGACAAGGCAGTGGAGGTACAACTGTTGCTCAAAGAAAAATAAGACAAAATATTGTTATTAGATTAACAATTATAGCAGGCTAGTACCAACCAACAAGTAGAAATGCAGTTGGCTAAACTTCAGCAGGAGTTTCAGCAAATGCAGATAGCACATCAGAGCAGTTTAGTAGGTAAAGAAGCGTGGTTACAGAGCATAGAAAATCTGCATAAAGATGATCCAAAGATTGAACAGTTTGTCACAGAAGCGCTTGGCCTCAATTCCCAACTTTTACACCAGAAAGAGTTATTATGCCAAAATATTTCGCAGTGGAATTCATACTACGAAATGAGCAATAACATAACAAATCAAGTTGTAGAATTGCGACTTGAATATGATGCAATTCTTAAGAAAGTTTCAGACTTCTTAAATTGGAAGAAATTCAAGAATGGGAAAATATCATATATGCCCAAATTAGATGAATCGCATAAAGAAATCTTATTTGCGAATTGGGATTCTCAGCTCAGAAAGACAAAATAGCCAATGGAGGATGTGGTAGTAGTAGCAAAAAACATCATCGAATGTGTGAATGAGAATTTACACAATGCTAATTTGGTGGTAGAAACCACCCCTGGCTTTCTTCCAAATGCAAAACAACTTCAAGTAGTATGGAAACAGGCAGCGGAGGAAAGGGCAGAGGCAATCAGATGAGTTACTAGATTAAACTGGGAAGTGTACTAGTAATACCTAGTGAAACAATATAGCCAATGGATGACCCTGAGGTGCCTGATTACTTCCACCGAGAAAATGATGTCATCACTCACCAATATCGTATTTGCCTAAAGTCGGCAAACCGACACTCCTTAAGCCTATCCTGGATATTTGCGATCTCAAAGATCAAATGCAGGAATAGTCATAGGCATATTTCATTTTATTTTCACTTAAAATGAGGTAGGTCATTTAAACCTCCTCATCTATTTTTGTAATTTCTATTTTTAGTATTCATAGATTAGTATTTAAACTCCTCTCATGCATTTAGAGAAGGGTCCAGAAATTTTATCAAAAACATTCTTCAGAACATGCACTTTTGTCCCTTTGAGGAGGTTTTCGTAAAGTTAATGGAACAGGATTTATTTTCTACTTGAGTTCAACCTCTTCTACTGAAATTCCACTTTTGTACTCTTAGTTGATGTTGAGTGATTTGAAAGTGGATCAATATTGCTGGAGCACATGAGTAGGATCTATTACAAATGGTACTTCTATCTCTTAATTCTTTTTACTTGTGTATCAAGCAATAAATAATTTTAAGTTATTTATGTATGAAAGTTGAAATTCTTAGTTATCATTATTGCAATTTTGTATGATGATGATTTATTCTTTATGCTGAATATATGAATGAATCTTTATGCGATATATCTCTCATATCGTTTCGGCTAAATTTTTATACGAAACAATAATTATTAAACAAATTCTCTTCTTATCATAATTGAATGATCTTTATTATCAATTACTTTCAAAAATCATTTTAGATCGCATATATATAAACGTTACTCCCGGGATAGTTTTAAAGTTAGATGTTTTCTTTGATTATGATAGATTGCATATGATAGTTAGAAGATAAATCAATTTTAGAATAAGTATTTACCTCATAAAATCCAGAAAAGAAAAACATCATCCTGTTAGCATGAACATTATAAATAGATTGGGAAACTGGTCCCATCATCCCCAGTCAAAGCCACTATTCCAAATGGAAAAGGAGTTGTCCTAAGGTCCAGACCGGGTGGTTATCCCCCTTGTTGGAGTCTCGATTTTTTGAGCCATCAACACACTGGCATCAACATTTCAGAACCATTAATTCAAATAATTGAAAATATTGGGCCACATTATGTCATCCATGTGATTACTAATAATGCTTCTAATTGTAAGGTGACATGAACAATTATTGAGGATAGACAGCCCAACATATTTTGGTCTGGGTGTTTGGTTCACATAATGAACCTTATGATGCATGACATTATTAATATAAGGAACTTCAATACAAATGGATTGGTTCATTGTACAAGAAAGGAAAGAAAATGATAAGATTCATTACCAATCATCACAATACCCATGGACTTTTCCATAGTCAATCAAGGCTGGAGATATTGAAGATAGAAAAGAATAGATTTGCTAGCATTACCTCACCTTCAGGTGACTTTTGAAGGTAAGTGAGGCATTGGCTAACATGGTATCAAGTGAATCATGGCATATATTAAAATATAGGGGTGCAACTGCATTTGACAGGGAATATTTTCAAGAGGTGGAGGACATTGTTCCTGATGGTCATTTTTGGCCAAGCAAGGAATGTTTTGTAGTTCACCTAGCCCATTTATAACATGATTTGTTTTTTGAATACAAATGTGTCAGTGATTGGGAGGTGTATGAGTCGATGGATAGCATGTTAGGGAAAATTAAAGATATTGTTTAGTCGAAAGATCCCATCTTGTATTATCATATTCATAGACATATGGCCAAAAGGTGGGATAATATTAATGTTCCACTCCATGCCTTGGCATTTTTCCTTACACCAAATACTACTCTCCATCTTGGTTGGCCAAACCTACACCTCGGAGTGGGGTTAGGAGAAAACCCCATACATATCCAGAGGTACAAAATGGGTATATGTAAGCACTATAAAAGTTGGTTCTTGACAGGTAGGAGTGTGCTAGATTGCATGGAGAATTAAGAAAATACTTCAGTCAAACTAGAGTGTTTGGTTATTTGCATGCAATTTATGATAGAGATATAATGGATCCTGTTGAATGGTGGAAAACGTATGGCCCCAAGGGATCTTTGGAAAAATTGACAGTTATATTTCTTTCACAAGTGGTTAATACTTCTTCTGTAGAGAGGTGTTGGAGCACCTATAGATTCATCCACAATGTGAAAAGAAATTTCCTCAATGAAAACCAGGCAGAAATATTGGTTTATATGCACTATAGATTGAGGTTGTTGATGCATTATTGTGAGTGGGCTCAATTTGATAGAGCGTGTATAACTTGGGACAAAAACCCGGATGAGGACAATTTGGAGGATGGAGCCATACATTTATAACAATTAGGAGCAAAACTTTTGAAAGAATAGGATGAAGTAGCAACAACAAAATCAACAACCATGCCACTCCCATCATCCACTAACAGTGCTCATGTTGCACCATATTTTCCACCACTTCCATTTACAGCCTCACGTGAAGGTCATGTGCCTTCTGGTTTTGGACATGGCTATCCAACTATGTGGGAGGAGACTCCACTTTCTCCTAGACAATGAGAAAAGGAATTAGAAATTTCTCATGGCAATAAGAAATTTTGATTTAATTGTCTTTTCTAGTTTCTATTACTTTTTATGACTATTGACTCTTTCATATTTATTATGGTATTTTTTGTGAACAATGTCTGACAATTAAGTTTGAAGTTGGCAATTATAATTCATTGGTAATAATTCATGAATTATGAATATGATGCTTTTTGAAAGTTGAAATGTTTCATTTCATATTTGATATTCTTTGTTATAGTTTGATAATGGCTACACGTACAACTTTAGTGATGAGAAATGTTATATATTGAATTTTGAAATTTTGAAACTTTAAGATTAATGAGAATTGAGATGTCCTAACTTGTGGACTTGTGGTTGATGAAGATTATAACTACTATATGATTGATGTTATATGGTTTAATCCATTTTTTTTTTTATGTTTTTTATCACTAATTCATCATTCTACATGCGTTTGTTGTCATATATGCATCAAAAGTATATAAAAATATATATTAGATAAAAATCGATCCCAAATTCACTCTTAACCCATAAGCTTTTGAAAAATATCACTCCCCACTCTCGCTTCCAAGTAGCCTTGGGTCTGACAGAAGTACCCGCCAAATTTAGGACTACATGGAGGCCACATAGGCATCACATGGTCAACATGTCGAGAAATGGTAGCATTTTTTTAGATTAAAGGACATAAAAATGATGGGATTTTGTAAATCCACCTTCATAAACTAACTTAGGAGATCGAGTTAAACAAAAAATAGCACCTCCCCTGCAGTTGAGATACTTTAAAGGGGTGTGAGGGAGCACTACATAGTGGTATCAGAGTCTTATTTGAATTTGGGTAGCTTAGAAGGTAATTATGAAAGGATAAAATCCACCAAAAGGAGTTGGTTGGGAAAGTTACCCAAGTGGTTAGGGTTTTTACCCTAAGTTGTGGGTTTGAGACCCAAGTTAACTAATTATTTATTCTAATTAATCGTTAAATGGTTGAGTGGGTAAAACCCTAAGGGACTAAGGGTTCCCTAAATTACCTAAGAGAAAAGTATAAATGAGAGGCCAAAGGAGAGGTATAGATACACTTATGAAGGACAAAATGTGTGAAAAAATTGAGCCCTAGGAATAGGCCGAATTCTTTCCAAGAAGGTAACATAACCTAAAGTAGGCCCAGTTATTTAGGAAGGCCGATTAGGAATTCCAGGCGAGTAGACGTCTATTCTAGAGAGTCAAGTTGATCTCCTAAGGTGAAGCCATATTCTATGAAGTATCCAAGAGAAGGGCCAAAGTTAGGTCTAAGGGTCTAGCGTTGGCTGCAACTCAAAGGGATCTAACAGAAGAAAGGTTAAGCCTCAAATCTGGGAGACCGAGGGCATAGTTAGGAGCATAGATAGTTTCAGGTAGAAGACAATGAGACCTAATAGAGGGTTGTTAGGGTATGCCAAAAAGTAGATCAAGTGGATTGAGTTTTGTGACTTAACTATTTAAGATTTTCTATTTGTTTGGAGAAGCTGAGTATCCTTCCTAGAGCTGGATGAGGGTTCTATGTTAAGGGGGTGCTTGTTTGTGACTATTGGAAGTGGTGTGAAACCTTAGGAAGGAGGTTGAACTAAGTATTATCCTAGCTGCAGTGAGGAGTAGAATATTCGTAGTAAGGAGCAGACCATCCTAAGTGTGGAACAAACCATTTGAGGGAGGAAAGAAGGCATGTGAGGTTAAAAGAAGAAAAATAAAGGTAGGGAAAGGTTACTTGGATAGGGATAGGGCTAGGCCATAGGAATAAGGATTAAGCCTTAGAATAGTAGACAGATCTAAGCCATAGTTATGGGTTGATCTGTGGCAGAAAGAAACCCTAAGCCTATAGTAATAGAAAATTGAGAAGAGGGTTGATAAGAGGTTAATTGAAGTTTGTCAGGTCAAAGGAATGACCTAACAACAAGTTTTCTTATGTTGATATAGTATAGTGGACTAAAGGAGAATTCCACATGTGAGAACATGATTGACAGGGCATTGAAATGAGTCAATCCTTGTGCATTTTTGGAGGAAAAGGACATCCAGGTACATCAAGGGAAAATAGGATAGAAAGGGATAGAGGAAAAATACTGCTACAACAAGTCAAGTAATTTTACCTTTGTTGTAATGGGTAGATTGAGGGTCTAAAGGATCAGACCTCAAGCCCTAGATTTTGTATACTATGTATACTTGTTTGTATAAGAGATAGTAAGGGTCATGATCCATGGTAAGGGATCCCTAAGGATTATTTATTAATGGACTAATAAATATTGAGATTTGGGATCATAAAACTTGTATGCTTTATTGATTTCAATGTTGTTATATTTTTTTGTGCAAATTACTTTTATGTTGGGCTTCTCTAGTGTGTTGTGTTCCTCGATAAGGTACATACGAGACCTAGAGGGCATAGAAATTTCAACATGGTTTTAGAGCTACTTTGAAAGAACAAGTGGATCAAAGTGTGCGCATGAAGAATTTTAAGAGGGAGCTATGACAAAGTTGTAGGAAACAACAATATTTCCTAGACATGGAGCAGAAGGTTTATCAAAGTAAGTACTTTGGCATGGATGAGTTATCTCCATGTGGATGGAAGGTTGATGGCAAGATAATATCTTCATTGGGTTGTGGAGTTGCACATCCAACATTTGAGACATGTTGACATGGGGTATTGGACCCAAGAGGATAAGAACACTTGCAGAGTTGAGTTATGGTGGTCTAGAGTGGATTAGACCCAATGTTCAACTGCAACTCAGGATTGGCTTTGGAAGGACACAAGATCAATAGAAACAGTTTCTTGGAGGGAAATTAGAGTGAGCTAGTGGAGGTTCTGTAGGCTCATAGGGAGTCTAACTTCAAAGGAAGATTGAAAAGGAAATTTAGTTTCCCAGTGCAAGTATAACCTTCAGATTCAAGCGAGAGAGTGGATTTTTTAGCCCATGCTAGGAAAATCACGTACCATGTGAGAACACTTGTGGTGGTGCAAGGAAAATTAATGATGCATGTGAGGGAAGTCATGCAACATGCAAGATAAAGCCTGATCAAGCACAAAGAAGACATGACGCATGCGAGGGAAAATATGGCTATGCAAGGAAATTCATGATTCATGTGAGGAAAGTCATAAGTATGCAAGGAAAGTCATGGAGATGGATATTTCAAGGAGTGTTGGAAATGCCTTCCTCACTAGGAGGGAGTGTTGGAATTTTGGTAGCTCGGAAGGTATTTCCTATAGGAGAAAACCAACCAAAAGGGTTTGGTTGATGTTTTGACCTGAAGTTGTGGGTTTCAGACCCAAGTTAACTAATTCTTTATTCTAATTAATTGTTAAATGGTTGAGTGGGTGAAAACCTAAAGGAATAATGTTTCCTAAATGAATTAAGAGAAAAGTATAAATGAGAGGCCAAAGGAGAGGTATAGATACACTTGTGAAGGACAACATGTGTGTAGAAAGTGAGCCATAGGAATGGGCCAAGTTCTATCCAACAAAGTTTCAAACCCTAAAGTAGCCTCAGTTGTTCAAGAAGTCCAAGTAGGAGTTTTGAGTGAGTTGATATTTGTTCTAGAGAATGCAATTGACCTTATAAGGTGAAGAAAAGTTTTGTGAAGTCTCCAAGAGAAAGGTCAAAGTATAGGCTGAGGGTTTAGGGTTAGCCACAATGCAAAGGAAGCCAATAATAAATGATTTAGGCTTATATCTAGGATACCAAGGCCATAGTTAGGAGTAGAGGGCTTCAGGAAGACAATGAGACCTAACAGAGGGTTGTTAGGGTATGCCGAGAAGCAGATCAAGTGGACTAAACTCTGTGACTTATTTTATTATTATTATTGTTATTATTATTATTATTATTATTATTTTATTTTATTTTTTTTCTGTTTGAAGAAGGATGTGTATCCTTCCTAGAGTTGGATGAGGGTTCTATATTAAGGGGATGGTTGTTTTTAACTACTGGAGGTGGTTTGAAGCCTCAAGAACAAGGTTGTACTAAGTATTATCCTTGTTGTAATGAGGAACAAACTATTCGTAGTAAGGAACATACCATCCTAAGTGTGGAACAAACCATCTGAGGGAGGAAGGAAGGCATTTGAAGTTAAACAAAGTAGAAGAAACGTAGGGTGAGGTTTCCTTGATAAGGTTGCGGCTAGGCCATAGGAAGAAGGGATAAACCTCAGACTAGTAGATAGATATGATCCCTAGTTATGGGCTAGTATGTGGCAGAAATAAAACCTAAGCCTACAATAATAGATAGTTGAGAAGAGGGTTGGTCAGAAGTTAATTCAAGTATGTCAGGTAAAAGGAATGACCTAACAACAAGTGTTATTATGTTGATATAGTACAGTGGACCGAAGGATAATTCTGCATGTGAACAGTTGATTGACAAGGCATAGAAAGCAAGAAATCCCTGCATTTTTTTGGAGCCAAGGGACAACTAGGTACGTCAAGGGAAAAGAGTACATAAAGGATTGGAGGAAAATGACTACTACAACAAGTCAAGCGATTTTTTCTTTTTTGTAATGTGCAGATTGAGGGTCTAAAGGATCAGACCTCAAGACCTATATTTTGTAGACTATGTATACTAGTTTGTATCAAAGATCTAAAGGGCCATGATCCCTCATACATGATCCCTAAGGATTCTTCATTATTGGACTTATAGAGATTGAGATTTGGGCTCATAAAACTTGTGTTCTTTATTGATTTCACTATTGTTATATTTCCACAGTGCAATGTACTTTTGTGTTGGGCTTCTCTAATGTGTTGTGTTCTTGTTAGAGAACATACTAGACCTGGAGGGCGTAGAAATTTCAACAAGCCCTAGTTCAACACTTGGAATGGATGGGCCTTGAAACATATGAAGTTAGAAGCTCTATAAGTATCACATAGTAGTATTATAACAGAGTAAGATATTTAATAATTGTACCTAGAGAGGCTCACACATACATAGAGGATAAACATTTATGACGATTTAATTAGTATATGCACATGTGTATTGGTTTTAGATGATCGCTGGTGTGATTGATGGATTTAACAAATTGTTGGTGTGATAACATGTTAATTTTTTTTCTAACCTACATACTAACATGAAATTTATGTTTTCATCTAGTTTTGGATCAACATTAGTAAGGAAGATATGCCAAGTTGACGAGTAAGTATATTCAATTATGTTTGAATTAGCTAAAAGTTATGTGTGTGCAACAAAACAAATACCAGAAGAGAGAGATAGAGAGAAGGAAAAGAACGAGAAATAAAATGGTAGAGTACAACATGCCAAAATCTTATCATATTTAGGAAGAGGATTTGGTGGGAAGAAGGTTGAAGAGGAACTCCCTTGATTTAATAGAAAACTTTAAGAGTTTGAAAGTTGAGTTGAGAAGTTACAAAATATACAATGAGAGGATTATTAGAGCCAGAGAAACAATAGCTCAGGTGAATGCAATGATCTTGTAGATTTTGTTGGACCTAAAAAGACAAAAGAAACACGAACATGGTGCCATCTATCTAGACCAACACAAATCCCAACAAATCCCTTATCAAGTCCAAAAGTTTGAGTTCAAGACATAATTGAGTTTGATGAGATGAAATCCTAGAGGACACTATCCATAAGGTCAAACATTGGTATGAGCATTCCAAGAACATGACCAAATTTCAAATAAATTGGAAAGCAAGATATAAGACTAGCTTCAAAGGAAAAGGGCATAAATAATTGGGACAATGCATCAGGAGGAAGCAATGTGAAGTTCACCTCTCCTTCCTAGGGTGAGATTCAACATAATTTTACTATTGCTAGTAGGTACCGACTTTCTAACCCAACAAGAGGAGAGGCTATAGAAATCATAATGCCTTTACAGTGTTAGACATGTAGAGAAAACCACCTGCAAAAATACTGTCCTTAGCAATGACAAAGTGGCCCCAAATTGTATAATGTACAATAGGCTTCAATGGTGAACAATGTGGCTCTGACTGTGCCTCGAATTTATGTGGCATTGGAACATAGGCAAGAGGATCATCAAACATCAGTGATTGAAATGGAAGGTACAATCACTAACCAACTTGTTTTAATTTTGATTAACTAGGTTCTAATTTCAGCTATATCATCCCTAAGCTTGCAAATAATTGCAATCTGCAAAATAAAATCACAAGAAATCATGGTTGGTCTAGTTGGTCATGAGAGACAAAATGAAGGTGAAAAAATTAGTGGAATCATGCCCCATGAAGTTGGTCAACATGTCCACTACAATGGCCCTTAACCTCTTATCGTTAGGCTCATATGATGTCCTAATGGGAATGGACTTGCTAGCATCCCATAAAACTAAGGTAGAATGATACAATAAGTCATTGGAATGTCAAAATGATGAGGGTGAAGAGGTAATAAAAGGAATAAGGGATTCAATTTCAATCCAACATATATCAATGTTTCAAGTAAATATATGTGCTAAAAAAGGGAGTGCCTTGTCTATGGTCTAGTGACTAGGAATAAACGAGGTAGCAATCTCAAAATTGAGTATCACCTAGTTTTAAAGCAATTTGGCCATGTTTCCAAAGGAAATACCTAAATTTCCACTCATAAGAGAAGTTGATTTATCCATTGAGTTGCTTCATAGGTCAATACCAGTCTCGAAATCTCTATATTGCATGAGCGCACTAGAGCTAGTGAAGCTAAAATTTAAGTTGAATGAAATGTTGGACAGGGGATATATCAAGCCTAGTGTGTCACCTTGAGGATCCCCAACATTATTTATAAATAAAAAGGATGGCACATCGCGGTTATGCTTGGTTTACTAATTGTTATACAAAATTTTCTCTATTGTAGGCAAAGGTGAATTCCCTAGATCTAGCGGTATTATCTAGAACAACAAAAGACAAAAATATTTGAGTTTCCCTTAGAGAATTTAGAAAATGGGAAAGAATCCTACCTGGAATCTGTAGCAAGCTTTCCTTTCCTCCTTTCTTGTAAGATCCAAATCTAGCTCCAAGTGTTATAATTAGAACCTGCACACACAACTAAAACAAGCAAAGGAATCACAATCCACATAGCATAATCTAAAATCTCTGTTCAACGAGTCAACATGGCATTGAAATACATGAGTGAAAACATAACACATCAAATAAAGGAAAATAATATGCTCTTTGTATTCATAAGTAGAGGAGAGAGTTACAACCATAAATAGAAGTCTAACTTTGTAGATGTCTCCCTAAATTTATTTGTCCTTCCTTGTCACAAAGCACACCTCAACATAAACCCTCATGCATGAATGTGATGATTCCTTAGGCTAAAATAAGTAGCATGAGGGCACTATTAGTCTCTGAAATCCAACTCTAAGATAATGCAAGGTAGTAAATATATAGAGTAAGAGTGGTAGTTTAGGATTTACCATTCTAGGCTTGAGATCAACATATGATGGGAGGATGAGCTCAAGGGATAAGAGGTAGTTCCAATAGAGTAGGATCAAATAGGGATTCAAGATCTGTATCCATGGTAAATATTTAAAACCACCTTGGAAGCTTCTGGAAGAGGAAGCTTCAAAGATATTTTTTATTTTTCTCGAATTTCTAGAATCAACACACTTGCAAAGGGAGCAAGATGTGTTGACTAGTGTTGGTTCTCAAGTATGCAACATGCGTTGAGAAAATGTGGCCAAGAATGGAAGGAGCGCTGGGGCTAAAAATAGTTTTTTTGAAATAATTGTCCCAAAAACTCATATTTTTTGGAGAAGTGATGCTTAGGGTTTTGTGAAGGAATTATTACAAAGTGTTCAAGGATGCTGATTGATCTGGTTTATAAGCTTATTGAACAGATGTGACAAAATGGCATGTAATAGATTTCCCCCTAATGTATAATGTCAAAAGCATTCATTGAGGACTGAAGTGATTTACCTTGCCACAAGTCTGGATCAAGAGCAATTGGTCAAGATTATTATCTATTAGAATACATTTTCATCATGATATCAATGTTGAGGGAGATATACCCATACTTAGCATATAAGCCATATTACATGTACAATGATCAAAACGTTTCATCCAATGATGAAAAAGTGTGGACCCATGTTTGGATAATCTTCTGCATGATCATAGCCATCATACTCTGTGATACGATATGAATCCCGAGTCTTCTATCTTGTTCACTTGATCACTTGATGTACAAGTCTAACCATGTGATTAAATGAGCTAGAGTCGAACATGGTAAACACCATCTAATTACTAGCCAATGATGTAAGTTGTTAATAGATGTGAGTGAAACCACTGATAATGATAATGGTTCTCAAGGTTTTTTTAGTAAAATCCATATGGTGTGAATAGATGAGTTGATGTCAAACACCACATAGAATATTCAGTTCGGAGGCCAATGATGTAAACCTATCGCTGACAATAAGGAAACTTGTCATTGATGTATGCAAGTTCCAAGACACTTAAGGGAGTTTATAAGTCAACTTCGTGGATAATGAGATGATTTCGATAAGAAGCGACTCGTCACAAGAGAGCTTTAATGTATCTTGGTTTCCCATCAAAGACACGAAACAGACATCAAGATTTGAGATAGAATATAGTAATGCAGAGCTAGTTCAGGAGCGATAGACACGAAATGTGGCTTAAGAGTATCATATTAGATGTTAACTGAAGGAATCTCTTGAACATATCGGTGGCACTATATGCAGTTGGAAGCATTGACCCAAAACTGATTATGGAGGCTTTTGATATAGTGTGGTTAACCAAAGAGGCAAGCATATTTCCCAACGCAACATTCACAGTGATGAAGTGAAAGAGTGTCATGTTCAAGAGTGACTCATTTCCATTAATAGGTCAAGTACTCTATTTTCCCAATTTCCCCAACCAGTTGTGGTCATTAACTCTCTTATTTTTAACAAAATTGAGGAATATATCATATGCTTGATCTATAAGTTCATCATTCAGATGAATCCTTCTGAGTATTTTTAACAAACCCTAAGAAGGATTGGTTCGGTCTCGTCATGCTTAACGAGTCCATCGATGTTTAATGATTTTACGAGTCCAACAAAGGTGTAACTCGACTTCTTTTTCATGTTTAAAGAGTTTGAAAAAGAGGTGAAAAAAATACAAAGGTTCCTTTTGATAAATTTGTCTCTTGGGCCCAAAAAGGCATAAAACAGTACCTAGGATAACCTTTTATTCATGTTTGACTAAAGTATTTATTTTTTGTAAATAGTCTATCCCAGTGTGGAAAAGGGTTAAACTTACACTGGGAAGGCATCTTTTCATTTATTTTAATGAGTTCGAAAAGACAAGTTCTCAATAATATTTTCATGTTTAGGGAGTTTGAAAAGCGCTGAAAGAGGACTCCTCCTAGAAGAAAGAGTGGTAAAAAGGTAGCAGTTGGTTCTGGTCATGATGGAATTTCTCAAAACATGTAGAGTTAAGGTGCTGGCTAATTAGACCACTCACCATAGTTGTTCCCCAGGAAAAGGTAAAAAACAACCAAGTGAAAGCGTATGATCGGTCAAGAAAATGGTGATGAAGGAATTAGAAAACCAAGGCTCATCTAGTAGAAACAAGCTAATAAAAATGGAAATCATGAGACTAAAATGAGAATGGTTTCATTTTTACACAAGCTTGAAACATTGGAAACTATGCTTGAAATTGGCTTCATTTCTACACAACCTTGAAACAAGGAAAAAATATGCTTGAGAATGGTTTCATTTTTACACAAGCTTGAAACATGGGAAAATGTGCTTAAAAAGGTTTCCATGCCTCCAACATAATGCCTGAACTTTAGGGACATACCCCCCAAGCTTCATTTCATTCACCTAAGTAGACTACTAGTTACTAATAGGAGGGTGGAATGAAGTTTTATTTACAAGATCAAGCGAAAGACTTAGTTGGGAATTTATGAGATCTACCCAAAGACTCGAATTGGAGGGAGATATGTTTCATTTTTTAACAAGCTTGACACAAGAAAATGAACTATGCTCCAGGGACCTTGATCGTGACCTCCTAGAGACCATGGCTTCCATGGGGTTCTCATCAAATGGGAGAACAATGTTATGGAAGGGATACATATAAAAGTATCCAAGGGAAATATCAGGCGCTAGTGCTCCTAGTACATGATGGACTACAACACCCACTAGATCATCAGTAGATGTAGGCATGGAACAGGTTGCCACATAATTAACTTGTGGTGGGGGAGATACCACTTGACCATTTAGGGAAGTTATTTGATTGGGATTCGAATTAGGAATAATGAATGAAAGCTGGTCAATGGTCATGATTCTTCATTTATGCGGGAAACACGTCACACAAAAGAGTGAAGAGATAAGAGCTCCCAAGTCATAAACATTGTCATGCCCAAGGAGTAAATTAAAATCCAAAGGGCTTTGGATTACCATCACATTGATATAGAAAATCTTTTCTTCCAAAGTAGTAAGCAACTGAGGAAGGATCCTTAATGGTTGACCGGTTCCTTTGTTAAAGGGCAACATATTATGGGTAATGGGTACAAGCTACAGATAACCGAAAGCTTGCGAAGCAATTATGACATAATACTAATAGATGCACCTTCATCTATGATTGTGCTAGGTATGACCATAGTATAAGAATGTACTATGATTTGGAAGGGCACACAAGCAGGAAGACGATATCGTTCCAATCAACTCCAATCAAAGGAAGTGACAATACTACTTGGAGGAGGTGCTATGGGAATGGGAGAACTGCCCCCTTGTGTTATTGGAATGGGAGAATTTCTCCCTTGTGTTGTGGAAATGGTAAGATTTCCCCCCTATGCCATGGGAATAGGAGGATTTCCCCCCCTGTGCCATTGCAATGGGAGGATTGCCCCCGAGTTCATTGGAACCTGAAGAAATGAGAAGAACCTGAGTGATATGAGACTCACTCTCTATGGGAAAGGTATGATCAATGGAAGGTGGAATTAAGCCAACCATTTTCTCAACCAATGGTTGGTTGAAAATGGACTCATGGGATTCACATTTAGAGAGAGTGGGATTAATTGGATTTAGATTCTAATCAATCACTTCATTAACTAGTGGAGGATTAGGAGAAAGTTTTTGATAACCAGTTGGAAGTCGTGGCTAAGTTGTAAGGTTTTCCAACACTTTGAGGCTTCATCCATATAAGGAAAAAGGTGAATAGGATGATTCCCTTCACATATTCTATAGGGAAATTTAACTTTAACCGTCTTCCCATGAACCTTATGATCACTAGTCAATGGTTTGTCACTAGCATGATCTCCAGAAGCTGACAACAAAGGATGATATGAGCCTATGGACCACACTTCTAATACGTTGGGAATAACAGGAAAATATTGAAGAAGGTGGTAACCCTTACATAAATTGCAAAGGAATTTAACTTTGTGGGGTTTATTGGAATGTTTCTCCATACTAGTTACATTGGCAGCAATGGTTGCTTGGTTGCTCCCTGCTTATTTTGCTTCTTCTTCTTCTTCTATTTCTTAGCTTCTTGGTTACTAAAATCAATACTTTCACCAAGCGAGGAGGAAGAAAGGGATGAAGAAACAATAGGTGAAGAAGGCAAAAGGTCAACTTTGGGATAAAATTGAGGTTGATGTTGTTCAGGTGTAGGAGAACTTGGTTGAGGAGAAATTTGGACATTCAAAAACATAGCGGTCGAAAACAACCAAACTAGCAAACCAATGGTAAATTTGGGAAGGGAAAACGTTTCCATATAAAGAGCACCAATATTTCCAAAAGAAGGGAAAGGACTAGGATTCTCATCAGAGGGATTTCCTTGATTGGTAGACTCAGGAACTGTCACCATTAGCCTCAAACTAAGATTCACTAAGGAGTTGTTCCACAGTGTGGATGTTGTTCAGTGGTCAATTAATTGATTTTAGAAATCAAAGACATAAAATAAAATGAAGGGGTGACTAGGAAGATAAGGATTACCAAGTCAATATGAACTACGATATACTACCTTGGTAAACCAAGGATTTACGTACATGCAGGAAATCTCCTCGAATGTTGTGTTTGGTGTATCATGAGTCACAAGGTGGCTGATTCAGATTCCTAAGGCTGGCTTGCAATCTATGGTGTCCTTCAAAAATATACTTTGAGGTACGTGGAAGCACAATCTGTATTAGTGTTGTCTAATGCATAACCATTCGATGAGAGTGTTTTGATATACTCATAGTACATGGAGCACCATCCAATATACTTGAAGATACTTGGAGAATGATCTAATATACCTGATGTACGTGGAACATGATATCATCCCCGGAATGTAACACTAACAAATAATGACAACTCCTATGTTTAAAGACGTCAGAGCATGTCTCTAGCCTATACCTCCATGTGTGTCATTAAGTTTCCACAAAACAACCTTCAAAATCAGATATGGACATTATGAGTTTCTGGTGGTACCATTTGGGCTCACAAAGACCCTAACAACATTCATGTGTTTGATGAATAACATCCTTAGCCAGCACCTAGAAATTTTTTTTCTAGTGTTTGTGGATGATATCTTGGTTTACTCAAAAACTAGAGAAGAGCATGATGAGCATTTGAAAGTGGTATTACAATTGCCAAGGAAGCACAAGCTTTATGCCAAGCTCAACAAATATGATTTATTCCAATAATAACTTTAGTACTTGGGACATATTATTTACAAGGAAGGAGTGGTAGTGGATCTTAAGAAGATTAAGGCCATCATGGAGTCACCTACTCATGAAAATTTTACAGAAGTGAGATCCTTCATGGGATTCGCTAGATACTACAGGTGATTTATTCATGAATTTTAAATATTGGGTATCTATTAACAACCCTGCAGAGGAAAGGAGTCAAATTTTAATGGACATCAGAGTGCACAACCAAATTTGAACAACTCAAACACCTGCTCATGCATGCACCTATCTTAAGAATAGCTAATCCAGAAAAGGATTACATGGTTTTCATATATGTTTTTAAGGAAGGGCTCAATGGAGTCCTAATGTAAGAAGGAAATGTGATTTTTTATGAATCGAGAAAATTAAATCAACATGAGAGGAATTATGTCACTCTTGACTTGGAGCTTCCAGCAATAGTGCATGCACTAAATATGTGGAGACAATACTTGCTTGAAAGAAAGTTTGTGTTAATGTCAAACCATGGAGAGTTGAGATACTTGTTTGGCCAACCCAAGTTAAATGAAAGACAAGCTATATATCTAGCCTTGATTAACGAGTTTGAATTCAAGATAAATTACATTAAAGGTAAAGAAAACAAGGTAGCCGATGCCCTTAGTAGAAGTATGCAAGTGGATCACTTGGTAGCCATGAAGACTTGAAAATTTCATATCAAAAGATCAAGGAAGAATTGGTACAAGATGACCACTTTTAGCATGTGAAAGTGTTCTTGCGGCAAGAGTCAAAAGGATCATTGAGCAAGAATTAGACTCCCAATGATGATGGTATGTTGACGTTTAAGTATAAATGGCATGTGCCTTGCAAGGGAAAATTGAAGAAGCACATCAAGGATGAGTTTCACAAAAGAACTTATTCAGGTCATCTTGATTATCAAAATATGATAATAACTATGAAGAAAATGTATTATTGGTTAGGCATGAGAAAGGAATTTGTTGATTACATTTCTAGATTCCTAGAATGTTAGCAAGTTAAAGTCAAATGAAAACATCAAGTGGGATTGATGCAACCAATCCCCATACCTGAATGGAAGCAGGAAGTCATATTTATGGACTTCATCACATGATTGTTGAAAACATCTAGGCTCCATGATGATGTAATGGTGGTACCAAAAAATTTGAGCAAGGAAACTCATTTCATAGTTGTCAACTCCACCCATAAGGAAATTGACACCACTTAGATTTTCATGAAGGAGATATTTAGATTGCATGGCATACCCAATAAGATGATTTCGGATTGTGATGCCAAGTTTAATTCCAATTTTTGGAATGTATTATTTGTTGGTTTTGGAACCCATGTTTTCAACATGGAATATCATCCTCATACCAATGGAAAGACTAAAAGAGTGAACATAATTCTGGAGGACATGTTGAGGATGGATGTTATGCATTAGTTGAAGATGTGGGAAGAGTACCCACCACTAGTTGAATTTTCCTACAATAATAGGTACCAAGAATTGCTAAAGATGAGACCTTTCGAGGCCTTATATGGTAGAAAATGTCACACTCCTATTATTTAGGATGATCTAATGAACAGGGTGGTCCTTAGGTCAGAGATGTTAAAAGAGATGTAGCAGGAAGTGCTCCATATCAAGCAAAAAGTAAATGTATCCCAAGAAAGGAAAATGAGTTATGTGGATCAACAGAGAATGTACAAGGATTTTAAAGTAGAAGAGCACATGTATCTCCACATTAGACCAAGGAGGGGCTCATTGAAAGTGGGATCTTATGCTAAGTTGGCACCCAGATTTTGTGGGCCATTTCAGATTTTGGAAAGAGTGGGGCTGGTGGCTTATAGATTGGTCTTGCCACCCACAGTGAAGGCACATGATGTTTTTCACATGTGGTTTCTTAAGAAGTATGTACATGACACTAGTCATATTGTTGATTAGTTTGTGATACAGGTGGAACCTGACGGAGAGTTCCAACTAGAACCATTTTGCATCTTAGAACATATATAGGTTGTGCTTCAAAATTGAGTAATTGAATAAGTCAAGGTGCAATGGAAGCACTTTGAACCAGACGAAGCCACGTGGGAAATGGCTGATCAAATGAGGGTATCTTACCCATTTTTGTTTACTATGTAAATAAATATAAGAGTTTTAAATATAAAGGTCAGTGGTTATTTTGTGTTGTGTGTATAGAAACTCAAGGACAATGTCCCTTTAAGGGGGTGGGGGATATAACTACCCCTTTTTCATAACATCCCAAGTATGTAAACCCGGTTGTGTAAATTATGTGTGTGTGTGTGTGTGTGCAAATACATTGATGACTAGCCTAAATGCAGGGACATGTGAATCCAAAGTTCTAATAGGGAAACCTTGGGGTGGCTTTTTGCGTGGTCGTTGATTTCCTGTTACATATTGGTTGATTTCCCTATTGTGTGTCATGAGTACGTCCACACCAATCACCCTTAATTGTCATGATTATCCACATAATGATGAAATGTCCTGTTGTAACAAGTAATGAAGTTAGAATGGGAAGCGTTAGTGGAGGATGACATCATAACATCCCCTATCCCCGTGAAATGTGGAGAGACGAGAGACTTAAACCTTTTGGAAGTTGTGGAGAAGAGGGGGGGGGGGGGAGTGTGTAGAGAAGGAATATAAAAATTGGTGTAGAAGTATATTTTGCAAAGAGAACTTAGAGTGTTAGGAATTATGGAGCAATAATGTTACGTATGAAGACATTGGAGAGGAGCATTGTTCAAAGATACTAGTATGGAAGTTAGAATAAGCAAAGACGAGTGAGAATTGAATTAGTGATATATGACTTGGGAATGTGTTCTTTGTGATTATGTTGAGGCCACTTGACAATGTGTCTAAACATGATTAATTAATGTGGAGCTCAGGGGAGAATTGGGTCTTTGTGGTGCTTTCCTTGCGGCTGTGAAACCAGCTAGTGCTTCTTTCCTAACTATTAAATCACCAACACAACACAATATGGGTCATTGTGGTGCTTTCCTTGGGGCTGTAAAACCACCAAGACCATAGAAAGTGGACCATCATAGTGCTTTCCATGAGTGGTAGTTATTAAATCACCAAAAGTAGTGATTCCACCTCCTGGAACTGAGATATAACTCATTTGATCTTAGGTGAAGCCATATCTTTTAACTAAAGAGCAAGTGACTCATTATGATGTTTTCCTTAGGTATATGAAACCCCTTCTCTTGGTTGTGTGACTAAGAAGGAATTGGGGTGAATTTCCCTGGATATGCATCCCCTTAGAATTTGGATCTATCTCAAGGTTGGTCCATTTGAAGAAAGAATTGTAGTGTGTTTTGCCTATGGTTGGGTGGAGAGTTGAAGTCCCTCATTTAGTTTTCAAACACCTTTAAACACACAAATAAGTGTACATTACTCATGTGAATGTCTTATGGACTGTTGTGCTCATGATTGGAATAATATTTTGTGTATTCATGAATTTGATGTCTATTTGGGATGTGTTGTCCATGCTTATATTCATGGTGAACACGATACTATGTGCTTATGAATACTAAAACATATTTTTAATGCTTGTGAAAGAGTATATCTATGCAAATCAAATGTGCCCCTATACTGGTTGCTCTATCTAAACCAAGCATTTGTGGCTTTCGACCTTGTAGCTATAACTCCCAGATGTTGGAGGTCTAGGTCACCCCACTATTAAACATCACAAGGAGTACATAAATTATCCAGACATTATGACCTTGACCATTATATACCTTAAGACTTCAAGTTACCATTTACAGGAATTACTTAAGATCTTCATTCTATGTCATATGTTTACACCATCGACCCTGGAAAACGATAGAGTTTGAACTCATTTTATGTGGGCGGGGCCAACACTGAGTAGGAGCTAGTGGAACCTTGATCCAGTGGAACCGTGCCATGAAGGCTAGCCATCAACCATCAACCGTAACTCTTACATTCACCACATAGGTAGAGTCTAATTTAATGGAAAAAATACAAATAAATGTAGGTGAAAGGGATGAGAGTGGGGTCCAAGTGGGACTTGGAGCATTGGAACACTTTCCACTTCCCACTGCTCATCAACCACTGCTGAACATTAGCGCAGATTGTATCCTATATGAGCACATTGACGGGGGTTAAAAAACCCTATTAGAGTTCCAATGTAGAACCTTGAGGCAACCTTACTACTCATTGTCCACTACTACCCACATGTGACTTGATGTTGATTGCCATTAGTGGTGATATTCATGGCGGTATGATGTGGGTCTAATGGCAAGACTCACCAAATTGACCGGTTAGGACTGCATGGAGTCCACATGGGAACCAAATGGTCAACATGTGTAGCAATGATGCTATATGTTTTGAGATTTAAAGACATCGAAATTATGGAATTTTTAAAATCCACCTTCATAAACAAACTTGGAGGTTAGGTTAAACAACAAGTAAACCCTCCCATAGCTAAGATACTTCAAAGGAGGGAGCAGTGCAATTTATTTTTTGCAGATTATTTTTGTAATCAATTTCATATCTTATGTTTCTAGTAAGGATTTCAAAGAAATTAGGATTATTCTTTATGTTTGAATTGATTGATGGTATAAATAATAAATTGTTATTGGTTTTATTAATTGAGATATTATAGAATTGTTTCTAAATGTCTCATAGTTAAGTTTTATTACTTTCCTCTATATTTCCAAATGGAATTATTTCTTTAGGAATCAAAAGTTTTGGATAGTCCTTCCATTGACCATGGTGTAGGTTATTCTCGATATATATTTCTTCAAATTCATTAAATCACTTTTTATGTAGTAGGTAGTCATAAAATTATAAAACAATAAAAAGGACATAAGAATAAAATTTATCGTTAAAGCCCATTAAATGGTTTCCAAATCATTAATCCAAAGGATTCTTCAATTCCAAATAAGGGGGGGATCAAATTGGGGCTCATCCTTGGTTTTAATCCCTATTGTTCAGCGTTGAGAATCCAGTACCCTCAACACATAGGTCACAAAAGGGAATGCCAAAAGAGGAACAAGCCCACCACTTATCAAAAAGGAGGGAAGAAGAACATACATCCAAAATGAAAGGAAAAAAAGTATAGAAAATAAAATGGTTCCATAAATAGTTACTGAAAGAAAAAAATTATTGAAATGAAACATTGAAAATGCTACTTGCCTAAAGTTCCAATATGAGGTGGTTGTTTTGTAAAAAATTATAACTAATATAAAAACCAATTGAAAAGGATTTTTCTTGTGCCATAATTTTATAGATATTTTATGAAGTTTGAACAAGGAGAGGCCATTTTGGCCAATTTTGTTGAGGATATTTAATTCTGGTGTGGTGGATAAGTTGTGGACTATTACTATTTGATACAATGCTAATATTGTAATAAAACAATGTTTTCTCTGCTATGGATACTTCTTGTGCTATAAATACATAACTATTTATGTATATTTTGTTGTTATTTCTTGAACTGATTTCTAATCAATAAGTCATTACAAGTATATGTTGGATTTTGTTTTTACTAGTTTAGATACTTGGTCCTAACTAAAATCGGTACGTGAATACAACATCTTACACATATACTAGAGTCATCATTACATTAAACATTCAATGTTTTCATTTTCATATCTAAAACCTATTAATAGTTGCTAAGCTAGAATTCAGATCGAATGCCCATCCCAAATAGTACAAGGTCTAATTCAGACTTCAAATTAGAGAAAATCCATGTTGTTGATCATATCATTGTTAATCCCTAAGACAAAACTACATGTTAAGGAAAAAACCTCTTATTGATTACTAGATATTAAGTCATTACATTTTAGTGTCATATTACTAGATGGGCTAGAACCTTTTTTTTTGTAAACTGCGGAGGGACTACTTCTTCTATTTCATCAAGTCAAAATCATTACAAAAATGCGATGACCTCAACCCCCCCAATGGGAAACCGGGTATTTTGGCCATCTTAAGTCTTTTAATGCCATCCAAAAATAAAACACCTTGAGTCTATTTGCCCAGGCTATATGCACAATACATTCAAAGAGACTGCCTATTTTCCTTATCTTCCTGCTATATTCCACATTACAAAATTTGATAGACAAGTTACTTTCTACAGTCTTCATATAAAAACAAAAAGGTGAGAACAACAAGACTATGCCTCCTTTCCTGTCTCCTGGTCCATATCCTTCCCGAGATTAGGGTGGCAGTGCTTTAGCTGCTGTTGTATTTCATCCATTCTTTTGTCCTGCATGAGAAGGGTAATCTGAATGTTCTTCAGCTCCTTCTTGAGAGTGGGAATCCCCTGAGAGAGCTCTGCCATCTCCATTGCTACTTTCTCCATGGCTTTGGCAAGTAATCTCTTCATGACCCAATACACATGCAGTGATTGTTTGTATAGGTTCATGCAGCCTCTTGTGTGGCCCAGGTCCGGAAGAAGATAGATCCAGTCCTCCATTTCTGGATCAGATTGGTCCTGCATGGCCTCCTCTTCTAAATGATGTATAATTCTCCTGACTCCTTTATTGGTGTTTTGGTAGTAGGCTTGCTCAGCCAGCTGCACTCTCCTCCCCGCTGAAGCCCTAGTTTTCCTTTCCTGAGACGGAGCCTCCTCCCCCCTTTGGCTCCCTATTTTTCCCCTGCCCCTGCCACGCTGTCCTTTTCGACCTCTCCTACCCCTTCTTCTGCTACCCTCTCCTACCACAGTCCGCCTACTCGGGTCGTATTCCTTGCCTTCGTCTTTAATTCCTCCATGTTCGCATCGTCTCCATCCTTCGTTCCCCCAAAGATCTTGACTGCCCTCTGTTTCAGTGGCACCTCTTCTTCCTCGTTTAGCCCGTGGCTGAGGGCAATTGTTCTCATCAGAACCGAGCAATTCTACCTCCTTTTCACTGTCGTTCAATACCATAACTGTGACTCCGACATCCTGCTCCAGTGCTTTTCCCTTCTCCTGGACACTCCATTTATTAACCCATTCAGTAGCTGCGGTCTCCCTGCTTTTCCCTCGCTTCCTGGTTTCCATCCTGTCCTTTGTCTCAGCTTTGATATCCTCCCCCTGCTTCTCTCTTCCTTCTGGATTTGTTCTCCTCGCTACTCTCCTCTTCCCTATGCATCGTCGAACCTCTCTGCTCTTCTGGTATTTATTAAGCCATCCGCCTTTGTGCACCTTTCTTATCCGCCACTCCCTTGCGATGCGGGCGCAATCCTCCTGCCACCTGTTCCTCCGATCACCATCCCTGTCCTGCCGTTCCTTACTTGAGCATGCAGACTTGCCATTTCCATCTGACAGGCTATCCCGATCACGTCTCATCCTCCCTTTTCCCCTGGCTCTCCACCTTGAGATGTCAATCCTCTTAATGGCCTAGTTGCACCGGGCCATCATTACCTGATCTTCTCCTGTAATGTGTATTATTCCCTCCCGCTTGTACCTCTGTCCTTCACCCGCCGTCCAGTTCTTCCCAATCGGGGGTCTCTTATACTCATTCGTGTTGGTTCGTGGCTGTCTTATGGTCTTGATTTATTATAATGACCAGCTCCTTCCACTTCGGTTTCTACATTTCATTCTGCCAATTATTGTCAACCTTCCCTAACTGATAATTACTCCCCCAGTTGGCAAGGAAGTCCGCCGCCCTATTTCCTTTCCTCCGGATGTGGTTGATTATAAGGTAATCAAAACTCTTGAGGATTTCTCCTATGTCTTGTACTATCCCAGCCGTTCTCCAACTACTCACGATCTGCTCCCAGTTTTTTCCATTATTAAGTTTTCGTATCATCTCTATTACCAACTGTGAATCCCCTTCTAACTCTAGGTTCTTGTAGCCATTCCTCGCTGCTATCCTTAATCCCTCATGAACTACCCAGAGTTCAGCTTCGTTGTTTGTCATTTCTCCTCCCCACTCTGCGTAAATCCATTTGATGCTTCCCTTACTGTCCCTGAAGATTCCCCCAAAACCTGCATTGCCTGGGTTCCCTTTGGAGGCCCCATCGAAATTCAATTTTATGAAGTTTTCTTTAGGGTAATTGAATTGTTCAGGACTTCCAGCCTGTTTATTCTACCTACTCTCTTTTCTGGGATGAACCATTTCATATTTCATGTTCAACTTTGCCAGAATTTGTCCCTCCTCTTGATTCATTTTCCACTCCTCTTCATGCCAATCCTCCGCTAGGATTGTTTCCTTAACAGCCCTTAGGACACCCTTCCACGTTTCTTCTGGTTCTATATGTTTCCCAAGGAAAATTCTTCGGTTTCGTTCTTTCCAAAGGAACCAAATCGTGAATCCCACTGTCAAGTCCCATGCCCTTTTAATGACTTTACAGTTGTATTTTTCCTTATTCCATAGGAAGATGGTTCTCTTTATATCTCTGGGGTCTCTTCTTTCCTTACCATAGAGCTTTCTGGTCTCGTTCCACATTTTCTCTGCATACCAACAATTGTTCAGGATATGGTTCTGGGTCTCGTTCTCCTTATTGCATAGACTGCATGTCAAGGGGCCATGAAGGCCCCTCTTTTGGATATTATCCCAAGTTAATATCCTTTCCTTGCCTACCAGCCACGCAAATAAGGCAATCTTAGGCCACCATTTACCATCCCATATGGTTTTCCATTCTGGGTTTATCTCCATCCTTTCCTGCACTCCAGTCAGATAATATGCTTCCTTAACCATGAAGGACCCTTTCGTGGATTTCGCCCACCTCAGAATATCTTCCCCATTCCTGAATTTTATCTTCCTTGTTTCCACTTCTTTCTCATATTCTTTTTGCTGATCCTAGGTGATGTTTTCCATCCATTCTTCTGGCTTTTGCCATTTCCTCCATATACCTTCTGACTCTCCCTCTCTCCAATAATCTTCAACATGTCTCTTTCCCTCCATAAGTGCTTTTTGCTGTATGTTATGGAGATTTGGTATATTGACTAGTCTGTCTCTCTGCTGCCACCCTTCTTCCCAAAACCTAGCATTTCTTCCTCCTCTTATTTCCCAGAACGCATGGCTGTTGATTATACTCCTATTCTGACTAGCCAGGTTCCAAATTGAAGATCCTTTTGGGGTCTCTTCCACCCTTAAGACATCTTCCGTAGTTCTTGGCATATTGTCCTTGTGCGTCCATATCCTCTTCCAAAGATCATTGCCCCCTCTCATCCACCACCACCATAATTTTGCACCCAGCACCCTGTTTAACATTTCTGGGTCTCTCAAACCAAGGCCTCCTTCCTCTTTCCTTTTTGACAGATGTTTCCAGGAAACTAAGGCCCATTTCCTCTATTGATTAGGACCTCCCCAAATAAATTTAGTATATAGATCTTTTATCTTGGAGCAAGCTCCTTTGGGTGCCGCTGTTATGGACAGAGGATAAATGGGTATTGCTTGTAGAACCGATTTAACCAAGACAATACGCCCTACTATGTTCAAGGTTTTGAACGCCCACCTTGCCATTTTATTCTTGATTTTCTCTATAACCTGTAGCCAGTTTACCATTCTGGTTGGATGAAAATCAATCTGATTTCCAAGGTACTTAGTTGGTAGCTCTCCTTGTCTGAACCCTAACGTCCTTGTAAGATGGGCTTTAACTGAATCTAGGGTGTTGAACACATATGTACAAGACTTTTCCTTGTTTACTTCCATGCCTGAAGCCTCCATGAAAGTGTCTAAGATTCTTTTTATACCCTTAACTTCTTTTACTGTTGCTTCACAGAACAACATTATGTCATCAACGAACTGTTGATGGGTAATTGGAATATTGCTCCCCCATAGCTTGAGCCCTTTGATTCTTATTTCCCTCTGTTCCTTTTTGAAGAACCTCCCTAACCTCTTCGCTGCCAGAATAAATAGGAAGGGCGAAAGAGGATCCCCCTGCCTTATTCCTCTTGAGGCATTAAAGGGAGATGATGGTATCCCATTAATTAGAATTGAGAAATTCGGTGTTGAAATCATACTGAGAACCCAATCTACCCATCTATTGTTGAATCCGAAGGACTCCAGGACTCTTTTGAGATAATTCCAGTTCAGTTTGTCATATGCTTTAGACAAGTCTAACTTTATCATCATTCATTTCTGCTTCTTTTCCTTGATGGTGTGGATGACTTCCTGTGTTACCACCAGTCCGTCGAGAATTTGTCTTCCCTCGACAAACCCTGTTTGTTCTGGGGAGATTAGATTTGGCAGAAGGGGTTTTATCCTTTTTGCTATCAATGTGGCGATGATTTTATAAATGACATTACATAAAGCAATTGGGTGAAAGCCCTGCACATTATCTGAGTTGGCATTCTTCGGGATTAAAGTAAAGAAGGTTGAGTTTAACGTTGGCCATGCCTTCTTCTTTAAACGTGATTCCTCAACTAATTCCAAAATATCTTTACTCAGAAATCGCCATCCTGCTTGAAATAATTCCGTTGTAAACCCATCTGGACCTGGGGCCTTTCCTTTCTTCATGTTCATCACTATTTCCTCTAACTCTTCTATAGTCACTGTGCGCATCAGGGCTTTGTTCTGTTCCTCTGTAACCAACTTGGGAATTTATTTACAAATCTTCTCAATAGCTGCTGCCCGATCATTTTGAGGCTCGGTCAGGATGTCTTTATGATAATCAACTAATACTTTCTCGATCCCTTCTTGCTCTATTACCCTTTCCCCTGCTTCGTTTTTTATGGATAAAATCCTGTTTCTTAGTCTATGTTGTACCATGGCCTGATGGAAGAATTTTGTATTTCTTTCTCCTTCCCTTAACCAGTTGATCCTGGATTTATGTCTCCCTAGAATCTCCTCTTGCTTCCTTCTCTCCTCCAGTTTACTTATTAAGATTCCTTCTGCCTTGCAACTTTCCTCAGATCTCCCTTCTAGTATTATTCTTTGTTGGATTTCTTCCATTTCCTATTCTAATCTCTGTTTCTCCTCCATGATGTTCCCAAACTCCTCCCTGTTCCACTTTTTAATCTTCCCCTTCAATTCTTTTAATATTAGCTGGAAAGTGTGCATTTTCCCTTTTCCTTGCAGTGTGCTTTGAGTCCACCATTCCTCTGCGTTTTCCAAAAACTGAGGATTCCTAAGCCAGAAGGATTCAAATTTGAACGGATTTTTTTCGGAGTTTTTCTTTATATCTATATCCAACCTTATTGGCTAATGGTCTGAACCAAGAGCTGGCATTATTTTGGCTTCCAGAAATACGTCTCTATTCATGATCGACTCAGATACTAGAAACCTATCCAATCTGGAGGCGATCTGGTTTTTTCCTCCTCGACGGTTATTCCATGTAAATATACCATTTATGGTTTGCATATCTACCAGCCTCTGATCGGCAATCATATCATTGAACATATCCATAAACTGATCTGTCCTCCTTATTCCCCCTTTTTTCTCATCCAATGTTCTGATCAAATTAAAATCTCCTCCTATTATCCATGGCATTTCTGGGTAGAGTCCTCTAGCTTCTTTCACATTCTTTATGAAGCTTTCTCTTTCCCCTGCTATATGAGGTCCATAAACCCCTGTAATGAGGACTCTTTCAGCAGATCCTATCACTCTACAAGAGCCAGTTAGGATTCTAGGTAGATTGGTCCAGTTTTCAAAAATTAGCTCCTCCGGGTTCCACATTATTGCTAACCCTCCTGCAGTGCCGATTGCATCTTGTCCCATAACTTCATACTGAATTTTTAATTTTTTAATTATTCTTTCCATCTGCTGCATAGTGATCTTCGTTTCTTGGATTATTAGGATTCCTGGTTTGTCCTTTCTCAATCTCTCCTTTAAATACCTCTGTTTTCCTTTACTATTTAGACCCCTAATATTCCAGGATGTAATTATCATTTATAACTTCTTGGGTGGTTGTTGGAATACCTCCGATAGAGGTATAACCTTGCCTGAGTTAACCAGAATCTCTCCTACAGCCTGAATTATCTCGTTTAGGGTTCGTCTTCCCCTCTTCCATCCTCCTTTGCCAGTGCCTTCCAATCCTATGTTGTTACTTTCATATTCCCCTATTTGTCCTGTTATCTCTTCCCCTGCTCTGCTTCTTTTTTCTTTGTATTTTTGGAATGTATCCTTGTATAACTGTTTCTGGGTTTCTGGTATAAATCTCTCGTCAAGGTTTTTCCATTTCTGTATTAGCTTCCTCATAATTTTCTCTTCTTCTATCCCTGAATCATTTTGTGACCCAGATCTCATCTGGATTTGTTCTGGGGTTATCTCAGGAGTTACTCCCATCTCCTCTTCATTCTCCCCAACCAGTGTTGTGTTTTCACTCCTTGTTTCTTTACACTTCCATTGGAACTCTTTCAGTCTCGTCTTCCTCATCCATTGCATCCGATTCCTCATCTTCATTCTCTTGCAGGACTTGAAATTTGTTCTGGCTTTCTATTATTATAGGCTTCAACTTTTCTTGTGGTTTTTCTCCTTCTTTCCCTGATCTCTTCCTTCTGCTGACCTCCTGAAAACCTGCCTGTCCACCCTCTGTTTTTTCTGCCCTTTTTTGTTCTTCTTCTTGATTTTTGATGATCTCCTCTTCTTTATTCTGTAGGCATTGCCTGATCAGGTGTCCATACTCATGGCACCATCTGAACCTAAAGGGAATATGCTCATAGTCCAGAGGCTACTGCCAGATCTCATCCTGGTATTCTAACTCTATGTATTATGGTAGTGGCTTTGATATGTTCATATATACGCATATTCTGGCATAAGACGTATACTTCCCCCTCTTCGTTGATTCAGCCACTTTGACAAAGGTCCCAATTGAATTACCAATTCCTTCGAGAATGTCTAGGTCCCAAAATTCTACCGGTAAGCCAAATAATTTGACCCTTATAGGGGCCGCAAGCATTCTCTCATTCTCTGGATTATATCTTTCTTCACAGTGCCTCATAAATAGTCCTGCATTATTCATGAAATATGGCCCTTCCTCAAAGGTTTTTTCCTTGTCTTCCAAGTTAGGAAAGATTACTGTAAAAAACCCTTTCGCCCCCAGCTTTAAATCTATATGTCCTTTTGGCTTCCAATGCTACTGGATCCATGTTACTAAATCCCTCTCAGTAGGCCAAAACCCAATAAATTTGCAGATTAAAGTGTGATCTCTCATATAACGTCTGTATTACTCAAGTTTGTTATTAGGAATTACATACCTAGGTTTTTCCTGTGCCCTTGGCAGACATCGGCCTCCTGTTTTGGTTTGCCACTAGTTCCCGAGGACCGGTGCCTCTCTACTGCTCCCCCTTGCCCTATTCTGTGACCTGCTCCTAGTTTCTTCACCTGCTGCTACGTTTTTGAAGGAGGGGATCTCCCCCCTCCCTTTCCCCCTCTCCATCGCTTCCCTCAGTTCTCAACGGCTTGTAAAACCCCCTGTTTCTTACTTAAGATTCCTTAACTGTTTGAATTTCTTCACTGGAGACCTCACTCGGAGACTCTGCCGTCCCGCGATTCCAGCCCCAATCGATGCTGCAAAACCCTAATTTTCACCCTCTGCTCCGCTCTCATCACTCTCATCGCCCCTCTACTATCAGATGGGCTAGAACCTTTGTTTGTACCCTTTCATTACAATTTTACCCTTTGTCTCTTATATATACACCAGTGATACCGAGTCTTAGGAGCATCATATATTGTCTTATATATTCAATCAATTGTAAAATGAGGTTTCCCCTTGAAGATAATGTATTCCTTTACTTTTTATCATCTTCAAGGCACTTGGATCATAATATTTTCTATCATAGGTACGATACTAGGGTTTTTCTTCTTCAATCAAGACATCTTGGCAATTTTGTAGTAATTTTCTTTCTAGGGAGTTTCAAATAGTGAATTTTTTAGGAGAGTGTTATCATTGACTGTAAAATTGTTCAAATGGTGCCAAATTATGTCAAAAGAATGCAGAATAGTAGAGAAGATTTCATTCATCTTCCAAGCTACAAAATGACTCCAAGCCTACATTGAACCCTCTCCATTGGAAATTTCTCTGAAAAAGCTTTCTCGTGATATGTGGAAGTTGAAAAATGGACTCATAGATCAAAAGATATGGTCTGCTGCAGTTCAAGGATTGAAGCCTTAGGAAGGAATATCGGAGGTCCGATATATCAGAGATCACATCGCAGAGGTCCAGAGATATCGGCGCATCGTAACATCACATCAGGCATATCAACACATCGCAAATCGAAGGTCCAGAGATATTGGTGATCACAACATCAGAGCATTAGAGATATTAGTGATCACGTATCAGAGGTTGAGCATACCAACACATTACAACATCATAGATCATGCATATCGACGATCGCACATTGGAGTATCAGGCATATCAGCAATCACAACTTCAGAGCATCAAGCATATCAGTGCATCACATTATTGGTGGTCGCAATGTTGGATGTTCAATACATCAAAGCAGGAAACATCAGAACTCAGAGGAGATCAGAACATCGATAATCAAAAGATCAAAACTTCTAAAAGTGAAAACCTTTAAAAGGTTGTGATATTTTTAAAAGTTTTGATAGCGTTAAAAACCATCAGGGAGCATCGATAAGTATTAACAAAGGATTTCATCCTAAAACCAAAGGTGGATGGGCCCTTTTCTCTCTCCTCTAGTAAGCCACATGGCATCATAATATTGGTTCCAATAAGCTACACATGGAGGAATATGCTTGGCTCCAATAAAAACATGTGGTAGCATATGATTGGTTTTGATAAAGCTACAGTGGCGTCTGATGTCAGCATGATGTGGCGGTGCGGCAGGACACGTGGCAAGAAAATTTGGTGTTTTGAGGGGCTTGAGTGGGAAAATCTAGGTAACATGTGTCACCACTCAGGAAGTGCCATTTGGAGTGATGATGTCATATTGAAGGTTGAGGATGTCGACACTTTATAACAATTGGCAATTGAAAAAATGCCGATAAGGGGGTTCCGATATTAGGGCTGGCAAATGGTCAAGAAGAACTTATAGAGCTAAGGGTGCTAAGCTCGTAACAAAGGAAAAATGGCCCCTAAGCAAGAAAAAAATGCCCTACCACCTTAAGGCTAAGCTTTTGGTCACCACACCTAGTCCCATGGAGGAAAATAGAAATGGGCTAAACAAAAGGGGCCAAGGATATTAGAACTCTATTTTTGTAATGTTTTTAAGAATAAAATTCCTGATGAGTAACATATCTGATATAACATCATTGCAATAATATAGGACATATTGGGCTCCGATAGTGTAATACATAGAGTTAAAGGCATATGGGTCTGCAATTGCAAAATTGAATGTGGGAACAAAGGAGTTGGTCTCAGGAGTAATGGCAATTGTCAAAGATCATTGGGTCAAGGAAACAAGGATCACAATCCGTAGGAAAGAGTGTTTGGTCTGCCTTGACGTAATACAAGTCATCTATGTGCTCCAGCACATGTCTTTAGTGAATAAATGGAGGTATGGGACTAAGGACGCAGTGTTCAGGTCATCGAAGAATTAATTTCTTAGCACATAGCTCCACACAGTCAGATAATGAAGAACTTCCAGATTGATCTTCATTTTTTCTTTGTGACAAGCAACTAACAGTTGATTGCTCCCAGCTCTAGGGAGTGGGGTATTCAAGTAGTTAAGGCAAAAGCGAAAAGTGAACTAACCGAACTAAAGAGGAACATCATGGAAAAGATGTGGCTTGGTTAGAGGCCATCACATGAATGGTAGGGAGATATTTTCCTCAACAATCATTTAGATTTCTTCATCTCTATTATTTTGTAATTTTTGCATTTTCAAGAATGGAATCAAATCTGATTGTAATCATTTTGTGCAATAGAATCTTCACATGCCGAGACAACTATTTGATTAGATGGCTGGAGCTCGATTGAGAAATTTTGTAATTTTTGTTCAAAGCTCCCTCCTCCCCTTATAAATAGAGGGAAGAAACACTTAAACAAGGTTCCCAAATTCTACATTCTAGAGGCCCTCTGTTTGCAAAGAAATTGGTTCCATTGTGGTTTAATTTTCTTGTTCATGTGGTGCTTGGGCATGTATAATTTTTAAATGTAATGGACTGGTGATTTGGACTCCATCTTCAAGGATTAATGAAGCAGTTTTGTTGATTCCAATAAGAGAAATGTGCAATATGTTTTCCCCTTTGTATATGATTTCATGTATGTCTTTCCTCCTCTAAAATCATGTAATGAAGCTACTAGTTTCACTCTCATTCATGGTTGTACGTTGTTGCTAAGTAGTAAAATTACCTGTGTAACAAAATATTTACTCATGTTATTTGATAGCCTACAATACCTGTGTAGCAACAAATTTACTTGTGTTATTTGATAACCTACAGTACCTCTATGTGCTCAAGATTAACTTATTATTGTTTAGGGAAAAATGTATTAATGAGGCATAGAGCTTGAGACCTTAATTCATTCTCCACCTTTTCTGCATTTTCACCTCCTCACTCTTCCATATTTCTGCCGGAGATTGTTGCTTAGGATTTTGCATTATGTCTAGTCCTCTGCATCAATTTATCTCCTTTCCTTCCATTTGTTCATCTATACTACAACAATAATGTTAAGCTGCATATTGTTGTGTGTTGGCCACCAGAACCAAGACATTTATCTTTGAGATTAGCCATATCCACCAACGTATATTTGCTTAAGTTTACCTTCTCGAAGGGCTATTGAACCAAGCTCTGGATTATCCCTTTCAAATTACGTGACATATGGAGTACAACATAAATACCTCAAATAATCTTCAAAAGAACTCCTCTCAGGTGCCCTAGGTACTAGTCTCCTATCAACCTAGAGGTTGTCTCTAGGAGGCTTTTATATCTTTTGAAGAAATTGTGTGATAGGAGATAGAAAAGGCTACAACATATTTTTGGCATCATTTCCAAGGAACGAATCAGAATATTTTTCCCTGGTTACAAATCTTTTTACATTCCCTTTGTTAGGTGAGCAAGGGAAGTGTGGGTTGAAGATCTCTCACTTTGGCGACTCCACAATTAGAATCTTATTGTAAACATCTTAGCGACTCCATTGTTTGAATATTATTGTAAAAACCCTGACAAATCCATTGTATATATCCTTATTTGGTCATCATGGCTTTCAAGAGGCCTCATACTCACTCTGATGCTAAACAACAGAAAACTTCCCCTATATTTGAACTTGAGATCACTCACCTAGAGGGGTTTTCAAAATGGCCATTCCTGCATTCTTGGTCAACAAATTTGCCTGCTGAATTTTTCTTCTATTGTTGATTATCCCCATCATGTCCCTTCAGTTCATGAATGGTATACCTGTTTGACTAGATTCAATGGAAACACAGATAGGATGTTGAACCAACACCTTAAGGATTTTCATGAATTCATGGAACAACTGGGTATTGTTTTTGAAGATGTGAAAATCAAAATTTTCATGCATTCTTTAGATGAAGATGCTAGAGTTTGGTACAAAACAATACCTACATGGTAGCATATCTTCCTTAAAGAGATTTCACATAGCATTTATTTTTTTTGAAAAATATTATATCCACCAAATGCTCTATTTGGAGATTGTTGTGCACATTTTAATGTCGAAAACATTTATGAGGTTAATGATCCTACTGAATATTTTTGTGAGGCTCAACTCCAAGAAAACATATACTTTCATCAAGAAGCATCACCCAGTGATCAAGAAAGGGAAGAAGGAGACATTATCAAGATGAAAATAGACCCCAAAAGATCTTAATCTGCCAAATTTGATGATTCTCCTTCTTATAATTCGTATGACTCCAATGGGATGTTACGCAATGCAGGAATACAATAGTCCCAGTCATGGGAATCTACACAAAAAGAGGAGGCCCACCAAGAGATTAATAAAGAGGCTCCAGCTTATGATCCACATCCCTCAAATGGAGAACAAGTTCAAGAAGTTGATAAAGATTTTCCAATCTATGATTTATATGTTTCAGAGTAGGATGAGATTGTTGCGGATGTTCAAAGGGATTTTCTTACCAGCAAGTGGAGAGAAGACTTCCAGTAACAACTTCTTCAAGAGGAGCCCAAATTTGAAGATCACAACAATGTCGGTGGCTGCCTGTTACAAAGATATTCCTCCTTGGAAACTATTCAAGAAAGGGAGACAACCATAAATTTTTATCATCAGTTCCATGATCTAGTAGCTGATTATATGAGATCTTTCTTTGGTCAACAACCAATATCAATTATGGGGTATGTATTAAATGTTTTACTTCAAGATTTCAAATGGTGCATGCCTATTTTAGTCACTGGTTTTCAAGAACACATCCCAATTAGAAGGTTCATGGAGTGTTGGGCGTGGGATTCCCTAAGGGAATTTTTGGGGCTTAGAGCCCAGATTTTGGTCAATTTTGTAATTCCAATGTAAAGACTTTGCATTTTGTGGGCGCGGAGTGCGTAGCTTGTTAAAGAGTCATGGGGTTGTATGCCCTTAATTTTGATAATGTAATGTTGGTTGTAGAAGATCTACCCATGGTCTGCAGACCATGGGATTCTATAAATAGAGTGAGGCTCTAAGTAGTTAAGGCAGCGAATCTAAGCAATGATTAAGCATTAAGTCATAAATGTGAAGTGTAAGTTTTGGGTCATAGAGTAGGAAAAGGCTTTGCAACTGAGTGCACAGAGGCCTAGTAGTCCGCAGCTGAGTGCGCAGGGTGAGTTGAGTTTGTAACAAATTGGAAGTATTAATAAAGAGAATTTTTCTATCTTTTCTGTGTATTTATTTCCTATTTATGCATCTGTTATATCGGGTACGAATTTCAATTCTAATGCTTATATGATGTGTGAATGTGTATAATTGTGTTGATTAAGTGAATGCAAGTTAGAATTACACAAAGATAATCAAGATCTGTAAATAAGATAAGTAATATACTTAGCGTATTTGGGGCAATAACGCAGTTCGCTGCCATAGCAGCCCAAAAGCATCTCAGCCTTTGGTTAGCAAAAGTCAATCATAACAGATCGTGAAGGTACTGAAGGTTAGAACATAGCGCGAAGCAACCTGCGTGAAGGCAGGTATAATTGGACTAAACTAACGTCACATACATCTCAAGGGTGTAGAAACTTGGTTCCAACATCCCCCCATACTACTTTGGGTGATACTTCAGTCTGTGCTCCGCGGGCTGATGCTGAAAGGGCCAGTATTGTAGGGATTTGTTTGGCTAAATAACTCTGAACCTGGGTCAGGCCCCCATAAGCAAACAAATGGTTCCATTGTCGGGATCGGGATTTGCATGAGAGATATGTGATGTCGTGTCATTGGAATCCAACTAAGAAAGAAATTGAGGTCTAGTTGGATAGAAGAATTCACGAGTTCGCAGCGCAAGAGAAAAAAACCCGTGACTATCAAAAGAAGAGTGGCTAGACAGCTACCTGCATACGGATATCCATGAAATATTTTTCACATCCTTCCTTATTGAGCTATACGAGTGGATCGTGAAGCTAGCAGATAGCCAAGGAAGGTGGAAACCTGACGGTCCTATTGTGTGGACCCCAGAGCTGGTGCGAAGGTTGGAAGTGTCAGAAGATAAGATCACGCACATTGTTGATCATAGGCTTGATCGTATTATAGGAGGATTTGTTACTGAGTTCGTGGTCGACACCTCAGTTAGCTACAACGAGGCAGAGCGTTTCTTTCTCAAAGGACCACGAGGTAAGTACGTAAAATCTTTGAATACTTGGATTAAAATGCTATTGTGTGAAAAGTGGGTTATCCAGTTACCTTGATGTTTGAAGCTACGCAAAGTGGAAAAGTTTACAGGAACGAAGGAAATAAGGGTCCAGAGAATAGTCCATTGATTTCATCTCCATGAGGAGATGAGGAAGAGCTCGCGAAGGTCTCTCCGCAAAGTTCTATTTAGCTAATAAGAAAAAGAATTCTGTGAATACCACCTCCACCCACACCTCCATCGGCTTCACCGCCATCACCTTCGTCTTCACCAGTACCAACTCCACCCCCACCGCGAATCAATATGGAAAGCACAGTGAAGTTGCCTGTGTTCAAAGGTTTGGGAAATGAGGATCCAGACCAATTCTGGTTCGTTGTAAGAGCTGTATGGGAAGCGCAAGTGTTGGCATTATGACATAGGTGTTGTCCTTGATGGCAACTCACTCAAATGAAAGATCACAGTGCAGCAGGCCAACAACAAAGAATTATAGATCAGACTCCAAAGAATGAAGAAATAGAGGTATACACAGGTTCACCTTGTCCAAGCTACATATACACGTAGGTTTACTGAACAAAAGGAGCGTATACGTACACCGCACATTCACAGAAGGAAAAGCATGTATATCTTGGAAAACCAAAATTTTTTTGGTCCAAGGTATTTGACCCAAAGTAATTGGTCTAAGGTATTGGTCCTAAGTAGTTTTGGCCCATGGTATTGATAAAGGCCTAAAACTATATAAGGAGGAGAAGATCATTAGGCTAGAAGTGTGCAAGGATTTGAATATCTTATGAAGTGTTGGATCATATATGCAGGTTAATGAGCTTCTGATGGTTTGCTTGATCTGATATAAGGATGCACTTATATGGTTGATGAAGGTTGTTGGACTGAGATCATAAAGGCTTAAAAGTATTATCATTATGTGGTTTGATCTTGAACAGGCTAGATCTGAATACTGATCCATGTTTTATTCTGTAAATGTGATGATCTGGGTATGGTTGAAGTCTAGAATAGTTGTGATGTTTTAAGTTAGCATTTACAGATCTGTACGTAGTTTCACTTTAGTAAAAGAGTGTATACATGATGGTTCAGCGTATCAAAGTAGCGTATACATCATAAATTTGAATTTGCAGATCTATATGCTGGTTCCTTTTGGTAAAATTGCGTATACACACTAGTTTGACACATATAAATAGCGTATACTTTATGAAGTATGTTTCAGTTGTTTCTATTTTCTGTTGTAGAGTTTTGGGTTCTGCTTTGGGTTTTGGTGACTGTATTCTGGTGACAGTGGTCTGAATGATCAGATTGATTGATTGTGATTTGCTACAATGATGATGAGTTGTCAAGTGATTGATTGATTTAGTTGTGGTTGATTCAGAAAGTGATGATTGAGTTTCAGTGATTGGTTGATGCAGATATATTTGATGATTGTATTGCAGTTATGATTTTCTGAGTTTCAATGTTGTTTATTTGATGATTGTATTATAGTTATGATTTTCTGAGTTTCAATGATTAATGTCTATCCATATGCTTTGTTAATTAATTTTTATCTGACTGACAAAGATGCCTTGATCATTGACCTGTTAACAATTCACAGGTAGCACAGGTTCAAGGGGAGCATTAGCCTTCACATACATTCAACATTGTTGGCATTATGGTTGCTGAGTTTAGCTATGGCTTCAGATATTTATACCATTTGTTGCTTAAGTCATGTAAAAGTCTAGGGTGTGATATGTCTTCTCATACATTTGAATGAGTCCTCTTGGACAAATGATGTAATTTGTATCCCCACTTTACATGGGATGGATGATGTAATATTTATTGTTTCTGTCATGTATAAACAAATTTGGTATATCACCACTTGGTTGGGAGATGGATTTATGTATGAGTCATTGGTGATAGGAAGGTCATCCTCACATAGTTGAGTTATAGAGTCATGTTATTCTTTTAGAAAATATTTTTGCAAACTCTGCTTGTGCTTAGGGGGAGCATGGATGGTTTCAGTGCATCTTAGCATGTACAAAAGGGGAGCTCAATAAGAGAATTTAGCACGTACTCAAGGGGAGCATGAACAACATAATGTATGTCAAAGGGAGAAAATATCCTGGTCCACCCTTTTCCCTTGATGTCAAAGGGGGAGAGTGACTTGGTGTTGTTGTTGCCATCAAGTCCAATGGGGGAGATTGTTGGCATTATGGAAACTCACTCAGATGAAAGATCATAGTGCAGTAGGTCAACAACAAAGAATTACAGATCATACTCCAAAGAATGAAGAAAGAGAGGTATACGTAGGTTCACCTTGTCCAAGCTGCGTATACACACAGGTTTACTGAACAAAAGGAGCATATACGTACACACACACGTTCATAGAAGGAAAAGCACGTATATATTGGAAAACCAAAATTTTTTGGTCCAAGGTATTTGACCCAAGGTAATTGGTCCGAGGCATTTGGTCCAAGGTATTGATTCTAAGTAGTTTTGGTCCATGGTATTGAGAAAGGCCTAAAACTATGTAAGGAGGAGAAGATCATTAGGCCAGAAGTGTGCAAGGATATGAATATCTTATGAAGCGTTGCATCATATATGCCAGTTAATGAGCTTCTGATGGTTTTCTTGATATGATCTAAGGATGCACCTATATGGCTAATGAAGGTTGATGGACCAAGATCATAAAGGCTTAAATGTATTACAATTATGTCGTTTGATCTTGAACAGGCTAGATATTAATACTGATGCATATTTTATTCTGTAAATGTGATGATCTGGGTATGGCTGAAGTCTGGAATAGTTGTGATGTTTTAAGTTAGCATTTACAAATCTGTATGCAGGTTCGCTTTAGTAAAAGAGCGTGTACACACTGGTTCAGCATATCAAAGTAGTGTATACATCATAAATTTGAATTTTTAGATTTGTATGCTGGTTCCTTTTGGTAAAAGTGTGTATACACGCTCGTTTGACACATGGAAGTAGAGTATACCTTATGAAGTATGTTTTAGTTGTTTCTGTTTGATGTTGCAGAGTTCTGGGTTTTGCGTTGGGTTCTGATGACTGTATTCTGGTGACAGTGTTCTGAATGATCAGATTGATTGATTGATTGCGATTTGCTACAGTGATGATGGGTTGTCAATTGATTGATTGATTCAGTTGTGGTTGATTCAGAAAGTGATGATTGAGTTTCAGTGATTGGTTGATGCAGATGTATTTGATGGTTGTATTGCAGTTATGATTTTTTGAGTTTCAATGTTGTTGATGGGTCCAATATGAAAATTAGATGAAACGTGGCCTTAAGATTGCGGTGTTGTGTTCCAGGAGTATCTAGTCTAAAAATTCATGAAACGTGGTCCCTGGTGGAAAAGTGGTGTTATCTGTAGGCTAGCACCTACATACTAGTAAACATATTGGCTAGTACAAGAGCTAAGGGGTTGTAGCTCCCTTCCAGTAGTAGCTAGAGAATGAGAGAAGGTTGTAGCCTTCTGCAGGTGGGTGCCTGCGTGCTGGTATGAGTCTGCACTAGTACAATATTGTAATTAGATTTTCTTATTATTAAAAGAAGACAGAGACGACAACAACAGGTGGTTTTTACCAACATTGGGTTTCTACCTTATATATTGGTGTGCATGTGTGCTGCTTATGTGTGGTGCTTTATTCTGCTTTTATTGCACTGTCTAATAAATCTTTGATATACTAGTTTAAGCTCAATACATGATAAATTGTCTAAATCAAAATTTCTTTGCATATATGTTGGTTGCTTTAAGTACAGTCACGTGTACACGCTTGTTCACTTCACTGAAGTAACGTATATAAATTTGTTTGGGAAATAAAATTATAGATCTGATAATACTGATTCACCCCCCTCTCAGTATTATTTCCAACATCAAGGTGTTACAGATGACCATATAATGAAAGTGACACTGGTTAGTGCCTTGCAAGAGCACGTGTTGACTTGGTATATTAAGTATTCCAACGATTACTCGAATGTGAGAGTCGCAAATATTCAAACAACACTAAATAGAGAATTTAGCAGGCCTAAGTCTGAAGCGCATTCGATCATAGGATTTAAAGAGATCACGATGCTACCAGGTGAGACTCCTTGGGAGCTAGATCAGAGTCTGAAATGCACGATTCGCGAAGCCAATATGAATCTGACAGATGGACAACATCGTGAGTGGTTTGTAGCTTCACTACTACCACATTTAAGGAGTGCGCTATCAGAGCAGAAGATAACAACTCCGGATGAAGCTTTGGAGATTTCCATGAGACTTCATGAGACCCCAATGTAGGATCCTAACCTAGGAGTTCAGCAGATCCACGCGTAGCTAAAGAATATGTGCCTTGAGATGCAGAGTCTAAAACAGGACAGGAAGATTTGACCAGATGTGTGCGAAAAAGTGTGGTGCGTAAAATGCAAGAGTCAGGGTCATGACAAAAGCCACTGCCTAGTTCTTACGAATTACCTTGGAGGAGGAGGACCAATGCCTTTAAGGCCAAAAGCTCAAGCAGGACCTAGAGCGGCGCCTACTTTGTGGTGCACTATATGTCAAATAGCTAGAAAGCATGCCACGGACAATTGTCACTTGTTACAAAAGTATACACAAAATTTGCAACAATTGTTTTGCAACTTTTTTAGGTTAGTGGGACATGACGAGCGCACTTGCAAAAGCTATGAGTTGATGATGGATAGAACTCCCACCTACAGAGTTCAGGCTGAAATGCGGCCCCTTAACTAGAATGCAAGAATGGCGTAAATAAGATTTTAGAGGTGTGGATGAGGCCAAGGCGAAGGATGACCTGGTAGAGGTCGCGGACAATTGATTTGCTACAATGGTGGAGGGCCAGGACACTATGCCTGTGATTGCACAAATCCAACACATTTGTCGTGCAAATATTACACGTTGTTTGACCATGAGACAAAAGGTTGTTCTACACTGATAGCTAGGATGCGCGACAAAGGAGCATTACTGCCTCCCTGACTCAGAACCTACAAATGATGAGGTCTGAGCCACACGAGGAAGATCAAAACATAAACATTGTGCTTTGAAGTGGAATCGCGATGGGAGATAACAAAGGAAAACAACTGGAAGATAGTACATGGGTTCACAAAGCCCAGGTGAAAGAAGCTTAGTTTGATTTGGAGCGCACCCGAGAAACTTTCATGGAAGCTAAGAAGGTCTTCGCTAATACCTCCACTTCAAGAAGTAGAGATAAACCGGAGCCGAAAATGGACCCATCCATGCTGACAACTTTCCTTGAAAAATGTATGAAGTTACTACGTGATAGTAGGGCTATGAAAGGGTTACAGGAACTTCTCAATAGATGTACTAGGACTGTGCTAGGAGAACTGCGCGTAGTCTGGAATATGGGAAAGCATAAGACAAGGACATGCCACGAAATGAGACTTATCGCGTAGATAAGAGAATATGAGACGGATCAAGTTATTCTAGATTTGGGATCATATCCAAATGTTCTATCGAAATAGACATGGGATCGAATGGGGAGACCCACATTGCAATGGTACTCAATTCAGCTAAGGATGGCAAACCAGTAGAAAATAATACCCATGGGGCGACTGCAGGGAATAACTATGGATATTGAGGGAGCAAGCACGTTGGCTGATTTTGAAGTGATAGAGATTGTTGATGATAGAAATCCCTACCCCGCGCTCTCAGGAATTTATTGGGCCACTGACATGAACGGGGTAATCAATCTGAAGAAGCGAAAAATTATTTTTGAGAAGAAGTCATTGCATGTAATTGTACCCCTGGACACTGTTGAAGGATCACGCTATATAGAGTCGGTCCGTGACTATGAGAGTGATGATGATTTGGATTGCATCTATAAGATAACAATGCGAGACCAAGACTAGGTCAATCCCATCGCAGATGGGCGGATTACATGGGAGTGCGAAAGCTCCTATAATTCAGATTCTGACGAAGAAATAGAACAATGACAGAATCGATTACACGAAGTAACTATGTTGAACTGCAATATGATGACAAGGTCGTTGCGCTGCATGTCAACAAAAGTAAGAGATCTGCCCACTTATGATGGTCTAAATGAGGTAGATATCTCTTGGATGCATTCAAAAGGGAGGTGCCAAAAAAGAAATGCTTCCAGGCCTTGGATTGGGTACTGCGTGCTACGCCCGCGAGATGGTGGGGTATGCACAAATGAAGCGTTGATGATTGGTGTGAATGTAGGAGAATGATGCGAGTATGATTTGGGAAGCCTAAGGTGTGACTGACAGACAAATATGATGGGTAAGATGATCCAAGCGCGCATCTGGCCAAGAAGGTATGTGAAAACTAAGTTAATATTGGTACGAGGGAAGAACCCAAATTCGTGAATATCAAGACTACTGGGACGACACAACGGTGGATAAGGTCACCGAATTACTCCATGAATATCAAGACTTATTCTTGACCAATTTTACATATTTGAAAGGAATAATCAGATATCTAGGAGTGAATAAGATCACGTTAAATCCTGACACGAAGCCAGTTAACTAGAGGCCTTACCGCTTAAATCCGAAATACAAGGAGAAGGTCCATGTAGAACTAGACAAAATGTTCGCATCAAGCATCATTGAGCCTGTGGAAGAATCTGATTGGGTAAGCCTAATTGTGGTGCAAGAGAAGAAGAAGAAGGTTGAGATAAGGATATGCGTGGATCTTAGAAAATTGAATGACGCTTGTGTGCATGATCCATTCCCAACTCTGTTCACAGATGAAGTGTTGGACAATGAAGGTGGTTAGGAAGCATATTCTTTCACTGATGGGTTCTCTGGGTACCACCAAATCAAAATTGCGTTGGAGGATAGGAGCAAGACAACCTGCACGAATAAGTGGGGTTGTTTTCAATACTTTCATGCCATTTGGATTGAAGAATGCACTGGCTATCTTTTCGTGCGTGGTTGTTGCAACATTTAAGGAATATATTCATAAGTTCTTGGAGGTCTATTTTGATGACTGGACTGTATTTGGACTGGTTAAGCACCATGTAGTGAGCTTGCGCTTGATGCTGGATACCTACCAAAGATACCAAATCACACTCAACCTCAATAAGTGTGTGTTTCTCCTTCCTTTTGGAAAACTATTGGGGCATGTGGTTTGCAGATAAGGGTTGATGGTAGACCCCACAAAGATCATGGTGATTTTGAACTTGGAAGCGCCAAGAAGTGTGAAACAGCTACGCGCTACTCTAGGACATACGAGATATTGCAGAAAGTTTATTGAAGGCTATGCCCAGGTCATTGCACCAAAGGAAAAAATGTTGAAAAAGGATGTCACATTATGCTGGAATGATGCTTGTAAGAAAAGCCTGAATATATTGAAAGAAAAGATGGTTATTGTGCCGATTCTAGTCTTCCTGAACTAGAATAAAGAGTTCCATGTACATGTCGACACGTCGTGTCTAGCGTTGGGGGTAGTACTAACACAGGATGGTAGAGAAGGCTTGGATCACCCTATTTCGTTCGCAAGTCGCAGATTATCTAAAGCAGAGAAGAACTATTCCACCACTGAGCGCAAAGGGCTAGCTATGGTGTATGCACTCCAAAAGTATCAACACTACTTGATAGGAGGTCACTTTAAGATGTATACAGATCACTCCACGCAAAAATACCTAGTCAATAAGCCTATGTTGGGGGGGGGGGGGGGGGGTGCATTTGTAGATGGCTTTTATTATTCCAATAATATGATTTTGAAGTTATTGTGAAGCCTAGACGATTGCCGGGGGACCATATCACCTATCACACATTGAGAATGGAGAGGAACCTACTAATTTGGAGGAAGGATTAACTGACATGCAGCTATTTGTTGTGCGTGTATCGGATGGAAATTTTGAAGATGTAATTCACTTTCTAACAACTAGAACTGCATCGGAAGGATACTCTGTCCAGCAAAATAAGGAATTAGTGGTGCGCGCGACAGATTTCATTGTTGGGCATCTATACAAGATGGGGAATGATGAAATATTTTGAAGGTATGTCCCTGAATTGGAATGAAGCAGCATCCTAGAGGATGCTCATGGGGGTGTTGTGGGAGGACATTATGCAAGAAGAGCAATTGCGTAAAAGATTATATGCGCAGGGTTGTGGTGGCCAACCCTTCATCAGGATTCAAAAGCAGATTGCAAGGCGTGCGACGTATTTCAGAGAATAGGTAGGCCATCATGGAGACACGAGATGAATTTGAATCCACAAATGACATTGCAACCTTTCGAAAAATGGGCAATAGATTTTGTAGGACCCACCAAACCTCAAGGAAAGACAGGCGCGAGGTACATTATCACTACGATGGATTATTTGACTCATTGGGCATAAGCATAGCTGGTGAAGGATTGCATGGGCATGACTGTCGTGAAGTTTCTATTTGAACATGTACTGACGCGATTTGGATGTTCGAAGATCTTGATGAGCGATCATGGTACACAATTCCTGAACAAAACGATCAGCGTGTTGATGGAAGAGTTTCAGGTGTATTAGAAGAAGAGCACACTGTATCACCCATAGGCTAATGGGATAGTAGAATCATTCAAAAAATTACTAGAAACTACGTTGAACAAGGTATGCAATGTGCAGCAAAGTGATTGGGACCTACACATACCAACAGTGTTATTGGCTTATCAGACGACATGTAAGAAACTGATGGAACAGACAACTTTTAGGCTTGCCTATGGAGTGGAAGCCGTAATGCCTATGGAATATATCGTGCCTAGTCTGTGCATAGTAGTGCTCACAAGTATGACAAATCATGGAGCCTTGGAGGAGAGGCTTGCACAGTTGGATGAGCTCGAAGAAGAATGATTTTTTGTTGGATTTCACCAGCAGGTCCAAAATCAGCGCGAAAAGGCATGGCACGACTGACACATCAACTTGTGCACATTAAAGGTAAATGATCTGGTTTATTTGTATGATTGTAAGTTTGATAAATTCCCAAGGAAACTCAGAATGCATTTGTTAGGGTCATATCTTATTAAGGATATTATAGATGGTGGCATGGTAGAGTTGGTAAAGTTGAATGGTGATCCCTTCCTAAGAAAAGTGAATGGCAATCAATTGAATCCATACACAAGTGACCCAGCCACCTGACTAGCCGACCAAAGCACAGTCTTAGTGCTCCAGGTGGTGAGCACCAGTATTGCAGCAATAATGCTGCAACTCCTGGGCTGCCTTCTTTACTCTTATCAACCTGGTAGTTCGTAACAAACTTGGAAGCGATGGTGTTGTATGCACAAGTACTAGTTCTTACTGCAAGTTGTCACTTGGTCAGTTGGTGCAAGATCACTAGGAGCTCAAGCCAACTTCTATGGATTCTAGAAGAAGCTCTATATGTGATGAAAGGAGAGAAAGACTACTCTACAGATACTACTCTAACTGCAGAAAGGAGAAACACTAAGATGTAAAGCAAACCAGGTAAATCATAATTAACCAACTAATCCTATTTTTGGAGAAAGCACTATGAAAACCATGAAAAGAATGCCATTATATATTCAAAGAAGTAAACAACATCTAACTAAGCTATTTCTTGAAGAAAATGAGCAGAAAACATCTTTTTGGATTTTCAGGTATTTTTATGTGAATTTGACATGTATGTAATTTTTTGTTTGTGAATGTGGTAGCAAATAGGTGGTGTTGGAGGGAGATTTTGGGACTTGAGAGGATGTAGGATGGTGTGGTTGGGTCCTAGGAGGTCTCAAGTAGCCTTCCGAAGGCTTTTCCCACACTCGGCCTTCAAAAGAAAGCCTACAGGAAAATCTACAGGAGGGCACATGAAATCTACAGGAGGAAAAACAGTGTTCTACAAGAGGCCTACAGGAGGAGGCCGAAAGCAGTTTTCATTGTTTTGAGGGTGTGAGAGTAGGTGAAAAAGATGGATGAAGGTTGGAATGAGGTGTTAAGGTACCTAGGGTCTACCAAGAATCATTAGGAGAGAGAAAGATGATTGGATTTGCTCAAGGAGAGAGGAAGAAATTCTATGGAAAATGCAGGAAACTAAGGAAGAATTGAGGGGAGCCTTGGGTGACCTGTAAGGCATGGGTCAGATGGAGGATGGGATGGATGATAGGCTAACCTACTGCTAGAATATATCCACTTCATAAACAACTGACAATCAACCAATAAGATCAAGCAAGCAATGAAAGAAGTGCATCTAGGAAAACAAAGTTTTGCATCAAACTAGTCTAAACTATGATCTATGAAAGGAAATATTGAGAAATGTTGCAGGAAAGGAAAGAATGAAAGAATACTATTGTAAATAAATAAGTGAGCATGTGAAGAATTTCTGAGGCAAAGAAAACTGGACTATTAACCAACTAAAGAGCTGCAAACACTAGAAGTCCTATGAATGAGGAAAATCTGTGTTTTTGGGGCTGCAAGAGGGTCTTTGCCTCAAATCATGGTCCCAAAGGGAGGAAGAGAGGCCAAGGTCCTATTTCTAGCCTTTTGAATCTTTTCTTTACCACTTCTTAACCTTCTATAGAAAACATGACTAGAAGGAAGCTATTGAATCATCAAAAGCAACCTATTCTTGACCATAAAAGAAATTCATCTAACAACAACCTAATCTATAACTGAAATAAAACATAAAAATACAAGTAAAGAGGAGCTTGGCTACTTTTATTTGGCCCTAACCTAAGAGCTTCATCCCTCTGAGGTAACTCAGTGCTAACTCAAAAAGGATTCCATCCTTATTTCCAAAACAATAACAAAATTACATGGAATTGTCAAAAGAATAAGCTCGAAGTTGAGCAAAGTTTACATAAACAAAAGTGCAACAAAAATCCAAAAACAATTCGACCCTAGTGAGGCCCTAGGCCTCTCTACTTATACAAATGAAGCTACCAACAACTTCCTTAAAATTAGGGAGGCTTGGCTCCCAAAACTCAAGATAATCATCAGTCATCCCCCACTTGCTCGGCTGCCTTCTAGTGCATGACTTGGTTACTTGTACTCCGAGCTAAATGAAGGGGAATTCGAAGTGAGGAGTAATAAATGAGGGGGATTCCCTCCTGTAAGTCCTCTCCTTTGTCCACTTCAAGTTATTGCTACCATTTATCCACTGGATCCTTGACTTTGACCTCAAAATTCATCAATAATTTGCATTAAACACATATTAGGCCACATGGCATCATAACTAACTCAACTCACTCTATAAGCATAAATATAATCAGAAAATCATACAATAAGCTAAGAGAGTGGTTGATTTGACTAGGTTAGGAGGTAAAATGAGCCCATATAATTACCCATTTATGAGGCTCATCATCACCCCCTACTGAAAGTGTTGCTCATCTTCTGAGCAACTTAGTCCATCTCCTCATCTTTTATGGCCCTGGTGGCCTCCCTAGCATCCCATGCTTCTGATGTGGTCTCCTCTTCCTTGTCGTAGAATCCTGCCTTCCTGTCTATCTCTTCCCACTGCTCTTGCTCTTCTTCTTCTCTTCTGCCTTCCAGCATGCCTAGTAGCAGTGGAGGACTCAATTCGAGGCCAATCCAATTGACCTTCAACCTCTGCATGGAGCACTTATACATTGGCACTCTCCTTAATGCCTCCATCCTCATTAGGGAATGATATTCCCTGATTTGCAGACTGTGTGGTAAGGTGTTCTATCTCGTCATATGTGCATGCACACAGTCATCCCCAAGTAGCCTTTCCATACCCTCAAAGTGTGGAATGGCTTGTGCCTGATCACTTATATATCTAGGGGCAATATGAGGATTATTGGCAAGCAGGTTATGTGTGCTGATGAGTGCCATGGGGTCTGATGGCTCAGATCTGATCATTAATGGCTCATTCTGCTTCTTTATCATCAACCTTATTATTTATGCTGCCCTTATCTCTTCATGGTTCATCTGTGAGGCCATGGCCATTAGTTGCAGGTCCCCTAGCCTGGCATTGGGGTCCCACACATTCATGTCTGTGAGGGCCATGTTATGTAGGTAGAATTCTACCATCTTTGCCTTATCTTCTGATGTGCTTTACACAGGTCCATGAAGTGCCTGTAATCTTGGAAATGCATTGTGCCTCTTTATGCCAAAGTCTTTATCTAAAATTGCAACCATTGGTCCTTGATATATAGGCCATAGGATTTTGCTGGTGTTCTACATTGCAATGCCTCCATGGACCAGTTGGCCATGCATTCCAGTTGGGTCTCTTTCTCTTGCAGGGGCCTTCTTAGCAATTCATTTTAAGTTTCAAGGTGGTTTCTTGTAATTGCTTCTCTACATCTGATAGCACTTAACTATCTCCCATTTCTCTGAGTTTGTTCTCCATATGGCCAATATCCTCATTTCTTTTGTATTTGGCTATTTGCATCCACCTATGTGTTCTTATCCTCTCTTTCTCTAATTCAAAGAATAGTGGAATTGCAAATTTTTGTGAAATTATTCTTCCCCCCTCAAGAATATTGTAGGAGCCAAGACTGGGCTAGGGATCAGGTTCTTGTAGCTCTGTTTCTTCCTCCTTTCCCTATGGTTTTCCTTCTATTATTTTCTCAAGCCTTTGGGTCTCTTGTAGTTTTGACAGTGTCTCCTGTAGAACTATCTGTGCCTCTTGTAGGACTGTTTTGGGTCCTGTAGTTCTACCTTTTCTTTCCATGTGGGAGATCTAGGAGTCCCCCTTTCATATGTGATGGGTGCCTTAGAAGGGGGTTCCTTTCCTTGGGTAGAGGGTGAATCTTCAATTATAATTGGCACTTTTGAAGAAGGCCGAGGTTTCCCTGTTTTGATTCTTATGCTCTTCCTAGACTTGAAATACATGGAGGCTTGCTTTTTTCTCTTCTGTTTTGGATTGATGGGTGTACTGAGGGCAGTGAGAGCATTTTTTTCCTCTCTTTCCAGAGTCTCAGGGGACACTTCTCCTTGTTCTGTCTTTTCTACCCCTTTTTCTCCTTCTTCTGTCTCTTTTCCTGTCTCTGCTTGCTTTGTTTTTTCCTTCTTTGTTTCTTCAGCTTTCTCCTCCTATATCTTAGTTTCTTCCTCCTTCCCTTCTTATTCTGCTAAGTCACCTGTTGCTTAGCCTTCTACCCCTTGCTTCTCTTCCTCCTCACTACCAGTAGGACTGATATCATAGGTTAGGGTCTTTATGTCATCCTCAATTATCATGTTTCAAAAGATTTCCCATGCTATAGGGAGTGCAAATGTATGGAGGGATTCTTCCACTAAAATTTTGATTAACCCATGGTGAGCTAGCTGCTCTAAATTTCCTGCTTGAAATTTAGTGTTGGAGTCAATGAGAGACTGTAGGAGGAATTAGGGGATGCTAAGCTTCTGAGGGGTTGGAGTGTCCATGCCATACCTTAATTCCTGAAGGATTCTAAAGTGGTAACCATAGACAATGTTGTACCTCCCCTCACAGGAAATATATTTGATTACTTGGTAGCTAATCTCATCCCAAGGATATGGTATGCTAGCCTTTCTAATGCCATTTTTATCCTCTATAGGGGTTTCATTGTTTTGGAAAAATATTTGCTTAGCAGCCTAGCCAATTGGTTTCTCATCCTTACTCCAAGGTAGCCCAAGAGGAAGGATAGTGACCTTACTGTTGTGGGATTTTATCCCCTAAGGCTCTTGGGTGGAACCCTAGCAGACTGAAAGTTGTTTAAATCAAGAAACATGCACACACACAGCCATTATGCTAGAAAAAGCTATTTCTAAGGTGAGAAGGACCAAAGGTTGATGCTGAGCACAAGGTAACCTATCAATAATGAAAATAGGGCCAGGGTGCAACTCTAGGCCTGCCCTCAGAGCAAGATGTCGTCGTTGATAAGGACAAGACCCACCAGCAAGAAGTCAATGGGGACCTTCTCAAACCAGCATGAGTAAAGGACCAATATAACTAATGTGATGATAGACATGACACTGACAACCGAGATGGCCGACTGAAAAATGAGTCAAGAGACACCGCAGAGAGGCCGACTCAGGCTAACTTCCCTTGAACAAAAGGACGACTCAATGTGACTATGGCAGCATATGATGCATCTGTATAAGTTCGTCGCGCAGGAGGCACGAACGAACCCTCCATATGATTGGAAGAGATAACCAATCGGGGGAGAATTGACTCAATAACCAAGTTTAAGGCTTAGCTAAGTCAAACTAAATCCCACCCAAGCGGAGGAGACTTTGCTTTTGAGTGCTTTGTTCAAGGGCGACACGACTGACTCTAGCTGCCAATAATAGATGGAAATACTGTCCCGTTCCCGCTCTTTTTGG
>APFE030166477.1:0-19604 GCA_000404065.3 Pinus taeda | reverse complement strand
CCTCAAAATCCTAAGTTAAGTTTTACCTATTAGAACTTAGCTTTACCCCTTCATTCACGTCACAAAATCATGTTAACCACTAATGTATTATGTAGCTCCCTAACTCCCCCCTTTTTTCCTAGTTCTATTAGAATCTATGAAAATCTCCCAAAAAATATCTATAAATACCCCCCCCTAGCACTATAGCTATATATCCCTTCCTTGGGAAATATTAACACATCAAGGGTTAGTATTAACCCTCAAGCATCCTAAAACTATGGGGTTTGGCAAAAAACTATGGTTAAAAGTCAAAAAATCAAAATCCCCGCCCTTGCTAGAACACTTTACCCCTTTCCGCTCTCTAAATTGTGTTTGTAATGTTTTTTTATTATTATTAAAACATTAATAAATGAAAAAACCCAAAACCTAAAGTTCCTACCCCCCGCGCCCAATTTTAATTAAATTAATTAATTTATTGGGGCGGGTCCCCACTGCAATTAACACGCTGTTACGTCGCGATTGGCCACCGTGTCACCCTGTCCACCCTGCCACTGTGTCACTGCCACCTGGGCACCCGCGTCAGCTGCCACGTCACCCATCCATACCCGAGCCCATGATGACGACAGCATGACATCATCACAAAAAGGTGCCAATATGCCAAAAATGCATAAAAAGGCGTCAAATAACTGTTATTTCGCATTGTTTTCTATGACTTCTGGAGCTCCTCTGCATCTGATTCAACCTACAATAGTCAAAAATCAAAGCTACCCGCCAAAGTTACTGCCGCCTCCAATATCAACCCAACTACCTGCAATTCCTCCAATTCGACCGGTGCAAACGCCTCCTACGCCATTAAAACCAGGTATTTGCCGCAGGCATCCTCTTTTATCCATTGTTCTCCTTTGCAATCCTACTTTCCTGCATAAAGAACTTAGTCAAAAGACCCACATTGTTAAATTCACCAATGAAATCTACTTAAAAAGCCACTGAAACCCCTGCGCGACGAAAATCTCGAAGAAACCCGTGACCCTCTGTGAAATTCACCATTTTTCCACAAAGAGCAATTAAAGAAGCCGAGCTACCAGCTAGAAGACTGAATTAACAGTTCCCTCACCCCTGCTAAAGGAACTCTCTGCAAGTAGCCAGCTAACCAGCTCAAACACACTCTGGTTCTTCAAAACAGAGTGCCCCACAGATTGATTAAGCCTGTAACAGCCTCCTTGCATTGCCAAACTACTCACTGCAAACAGAGATCGGTAAGCCATTTCCTCAGCATTCACATAGCGCCTGAAATACAGTAAGAATCCAGCTAAAACAAGACAATGGCCACTCCAGCTGCTCTGGATGTAGTGCCTATAAATCCACCTAACGAAGAACTAGAAGCTATGCCACTGGTGGACAGTGATGCCCTCATGACAGACTTTGTGGTAGACAGAAGCCACTTGCAAACATATTGCCAGCTAAGAAACAGTCACTTGGACAACAGTGAACTATATGGCATCTGGGAATCCAATCTGCCCACCTACTTCCTATCTTCTGTGAACATTTTCCCTGAAGTCATCCACCTCTGTGCAGAAAACTATGACCAGAAACTCAGGGCTGTGAAGTCTCCATCTGGGAGCATCCTCTTTTATATAACTCTAGATTCCATCAACCAGATGCTGAACTACAAGCAGACCCAGCTGCTATAACCTTATCACCCAATACTATATTTTGTAGATGAGGGCTATAGCACAGACATGCTGCATGCCAGATTCATGAAGGCATACGCCAACCTACTGCGGCCACCATCCTCCTTCACCTCCTTTCTCCTATGCAGATTTCAATGAGGTTGGCAAGCTGCTGGTAGACATGCTAACCTCTGTGCTGGGGTTCACTACAAATAAGCATGTTGATCTAATTGTGCTGGTCATGCTCTCAGCATATAGCCTTGTGAAGCCCCCTACTATGAAATACAGTTATCCCAAATACATTGCCAATAAGATACATGATCAATTAACAAGACTGAAGAGGGAGGCAATATTCAAATATTCCTCATATATCTATCACCTATTCTTGTACTACCAAACAGATTGCTTCCAGTGTTCAATCAAGAAGCTAGACTCACAGGGTGAGAGGAGGTCTGTGATCTTCTGGTCTTCAGTCTTCCACCAAGTCCAGAGTTCCCCCTACTCATACTGTGAATTCATTGATCAGTTTGTGTATCCAGTAACATGCCTCTTATAGAGGACCCCTCCTACCAGATTGTCCAAGGATATGCAGAAAATCTTGTAGCTATCTAGGAGTTACAAAATTGGTGATTGGTACTTATACCAAAATCACACTGTCATCAGAATTTATGGTTGTGAGGTCTGTCCCTACAGGCTCCCAAAATATGTGCTTATGAGGCTATTTTCCATGGAGTACTACAAACAGCTTATAAACTCTGATCTGACACACTTTCACGGTGCCAAGAAGAAAGCCAACCTAAATTTCAGGGACCACATAGGCCCATTTGTCATGAACAAAAAAGGTGGTTAGCAAGAAGCTGATCAAATACTAGGACAACAGCTCAAACTCAAAAGAAGCTTTTGGTGGGTCCCTTATGACCCTGAAGGTTTCATCAGTGCCAGAAGGGTCAAGTATAGGCAGCTAGCCTATAAGCATTGCCCAATCCCACAAATACAACACTTTGCTAATGAAGACGAATGGGTGCCTGAATCAATAGTAGAGGAATTGACTGAGGAAGAAATAATGGAGCAGACTGTAAAGGACTTGGAAAAAACTCTTGACTTAGACTCTTGTCAACAGGTCTTCTTCAAGCAACCAGTCCAAGCAAGAGAAGTCACCTCTACTTCTCCAGCTGCACAGGACACCCAGCAAGCTCCAGCAACAACAACTACAGCAAAGGGAAAGGAGAAGATGGATGAACAACAAGAGGTAGAGACAGGGCAGCCTAGCACATCAAAGGATTAGCAATCAGAGCACGCCCCTCCACAGCAAACTGAACAAACTCAAAACCTAGTTTTGCAGACTCCTCTCAATGATGAGAGAGGGAAGAAGAGAGACAGAGAGGAGGTCACACCTCCAGCAGGGTCATCACAGCAACCAAAGGCCAAGAGGCCGAGGGTAGACCCTGAAGCAGAAGAAGGAGACATAAGTGAAGAACTGGCAGAAAGCCGCAACAAAGAAAGGCAAACAAGCCAACAGACTGCTACTAGCTCATTTCAGCTAGAACAGGCCCAACAACATACCATAGAGGTGTCCTCCTCAAGACAACAGGGCAAGAAACCAATTACAGTTAAAGAAGGCTTCAAAGACATCAAGGCACAAAATGAGTTGATAAGGGTGCAGCTCCATGAGCAATTCATGAATACAACCCCAGCCAAAAAGCAAAGATTGATGGCTTCCTATGATCTGAAGGAAGAAAAGATGATCTTCACTCATCTGAAGCCTAAAGTCCCACATTCAAAGACCACAACAGATTACTACAGGACAAACATGGAGGTCTTTTCTAAAGACATACACCCCATGGATCAGATTGAGCTGCACAAACAGACTGGGGAAATGGTGTATGCAACACTTGCTGATAGGGCAATGCTGGCCCATCAGCTAAAAGAAGCCTTGAAGAACACCAACAGGCAGCTTGATTTTGAAAGGCTATCCTCCTCTACAAAAGACAACAGAACAAATACTCTGGAGGACATAATTGTTGATTTGGGACATGACCCAAAGGACCCAAAGGGCGTTAGAGCCCTTATGAAGAAGAAAGAGGATGATATTGCTGCACTGAGAAGACATGCAAAGTTGCCTCCTGCCATTCATCCTGAAACAGCAAAGCTTGCACAAGAAAAGCAGGTGGATAATACTATGGAGCTGCTTCTGGTTATGAACCAAAGGATACTACAAATGGAGGTAGAATTAGAGAAAGCTCTGCAAGACAAGCAAGAGGAATCATCCTCCCAGCCCCCTCAAACTTCAACAAATCTTGAACCTGCCCCTCCAACACAAGCAACAACAGCCCCTCCTGCTATTCCAGCACCTACTACAGCTACATCAGCAACAGGAGCAACAGTAGAAGCAACAGCAGTAGCAGAATCCAGCATGGGCATGGAGGAGTTGATGAAGGTTGTCAAAGAGCTAGAAACTCAAGTCACTGAAATAAATATTTCCAAGGAAAAACTGGCCAAGCTGGAGGCCAGTTATGACAAATCAAAGATGACAGTGGCAGAAAAGCAAAGAGAAATAAAGGCCTTGGAGGCCAAAGTGAAAACTCTGGAAAAGGAGTTGATGTTAGGTAAAACCCTAGCAGAAATAAAGATTATTTGGGCCAAAATTGGCCAATCTATACAGGACCAATGGAGGTCCATTCAGGTAATTTTTGAACAGGTTGAGCTAATAGATGTAGCTCATGTGGAGATTGAGAGAGCCAGGACAGCCCTGGGAATAATGCCCGAGCAGGCCACCAAAATGATTCATTTCCTCAATAACCGCACTAGTGAGGAACTGGCTGCTCTACAAATAAGCAGTAGAACAGATACAATCCTCACAGCCAAAAAGGTATTGACCTTGAGGAATTTTACTCAAACATTGGAGAGGAAGTGTCAGGAGATGAAGGCAAAGATAGATGAATTTAGAGCTAAAATGGCTATACTACAGGATAAAGGACTGCCATGCCTAGTGTCGGCACAGGACAACTGCTGTCATATAATCAGTATATGACAAGGATCAACAATTATGTTGAAAACCAGATCACTGCATCCAACAGCTCCACAGAAGAAGCAGGGCCTCCCTCTGGGCAATCCCTCTATGACAAGATGGAAAATCTGTTCTTTATTGAACATGAAATAAATCATCTGTTCGAAGTCCCTCCAAACTTTTACAGACATACATAGGCAGATGAAACAGTGGTAAAAATGAGGAGGAATCAGCTACCCCCAGCTGATTGGTGGCAAGCAATGCTGAAGATTTTGCTCAGATAATTCCACTTTTCTTTTTGCCTTTTTTGAGAAAATCAAAGTCTACAGGTCAGCAGACAGGTCAGCAGGCAGATCAGAATACAGGTACAACAAGCAGCCGTACAGGTGACTCAGCAATGCACCCAGACAGCAGGCTAAATTAACGCGGAGTTGAAGGCACGGCTACAACCTACTTTCTAGAGCCATAAAGTCAAATCTGTCTGACAGAAAAATATCAGCTATCTCAGCATTAAATGCTATATTTATGTTGTCATTTATTTTTTGTAAGAGAGTTGGTGGTGCAATTTATTGCACAATAACTCTCTACTGAGATATTTTATACCCTATTTTGTATATATATCCCCTTAGATAACGCATTGAGGGTCGATTGTAGTGTAATTCTTTCTGAAGAGCTCTGTTTTACTCTGGAGACTTTTTGATAATACAAATTGCTGATGGAGATTTCTGGTTCCGACACTGTCTGAAGATGGCTATGTAAAGCTCTGTTTTGTTGCAGAATTCCTATGTCATTTGCTGAATCAATAAGTTTCTCTTAACTGTGTATGTGTTTTCTGTGTATTCCATAACTCTTATGTTTTCATAATCTTAGTAAGTACAAAAAAATAATAGCCTAAGATTTGTTTCAAACACCCTATGCTCAATATCTATTTCTAAATATGTTTTCTTCTAGATTAGCCATAGATATGAATTCTTAATTACTCATGTCTGAACTTATCCTGTCATGGTGAACACTGTTTAAGAATTCTTAACTCCTCTTAAGCAATAGCTTCATGTTTCTTCATTTAGCATAGTGAAAGATTCTTAATTGTCTTTCACTCACTAATTCCATAATTTTCATCAACAAATCTGATAAATTGTTTCACATATGCCTAACTTGCTCTGCAGCAACACTCTGTCTTCATAAATCCACTTTCAAAAGCACAAATACCTCAACTCCATTGCCCAATGCAACAAACTGTCCTGTAATCTGTATCTCAGTTCTATCCGAATTGACCAACCCACCAAATTCAAACAAACAGTGCACCATAACTAGCCTAAAACATTCATCAACAAAGCTAAACTATAAAGAGAGAGTCCTCTCTGGTTGCAGGTAGGCTAGGACCTGTAGCTAAAAGATTGGTCAGTGGTTACCTTGGCCGTATTCCCTTTAGGAAGCAGGGAACAACCTGAGTGATAACATCAATGGCGACTCGCTGGGGACTTATGTCAAAATACCAAGTGAAAGGAAATAAGATTCCTGTTTAAAATTCCTATCATAGGATACTAAGGAAAGAAAACTCAGAAGCTGGCTCCAAAAAAGAAATCTCGTTACACTAGGTCAAATCCTGACCCTAATGCCCCAACTATCTTTGAAAACCCCAATTTAATCCCCAAAATCTTAAAGAAACAAGAGCAGCTAAGGGAGCTCTCAGATTCAGATACTGAGCCAAATCAACAGAGCTATATTCCCACTCCTGTCAAAGCATTAGTTCATCCTCACCCTACCCCATCTTATCCTAGCTCTTCATCCACCTCCCAAGGTAGTTTCCCCACTCCCCCATCCCCAACACACCTCAGTCCTGTTATCCCTGTTGTTCCAGCTGTCCCACTCCTTCTTACTGCCCCTTTTATCCCTGCAAATATGGCTAGATATGCTCCTTTAGTCCTGCTTGCAAACCCAGGGGCAATGCCCCAAGACTATCAAGGGAAAATCACTTACTTTGATGGAACTGGCACTTATACTGCCCAACAACACACTAAGAGGATGCAGGACTATTTTGAGAACTATGAGATAGATGATGAAGATGTAAGAATGAAATTTTTTGTGCAAAGTTTGACAGGGGATGTAAGGAATTGGTTCAGGTCTCTGGCTACGAACTCTATAATCAATCCTGATGCCTTATACCTAAGTTTTTTAAACAGGTGGGAAAAGAAGAAAGACCCCCTTCACATACTAACAGAGTATGATAATTTGAAAAGGGGCCCACAAGAGACAGTTCAAGACTACTGTGCTAGGTTCAACAATGTATATAATGCTATCCCTCAAAACTTGAGACCTCCTCCTGACCTAGCCTTGATCAAATTTCCTGATGGATTTGACCCAGACATGGCATATCAATTAAGAGAAAGAGCACCTCCAAGTCTTGCAGACATGCAGAATATAGCTGTAAGTGTAGAGGCAAACCTGATTGCCAAGAGAACCAGAGAAAAAAATGAGAGAAGAATAACTTTCAAAGAGGAACCCTCAACCTTTGACCAAAAAATAGATGCAATCATGAAGGGTATGGAAAGGTTGGGAGATAGAGTTGAGACCATGGAAAGAAAGTCCTCTTGGGAAGGACAAACAAGCAACACAACTAGGAATCCCAATTTTAGGAAAAACCAAAACCCAAATACCGGGAGAACTAGTCCTGATCAGAACATCAGACCTCCATTTCAAGAAAATTATGCAGAGGCCTCAACCACTAGTGAACAAATAGAAGATCCCCACATCAATTTAATGGGTCTGGACAGTGAAGAACAAGTATTCTTAACACAAGATGATCAACAGACCCAAGACTACAAATAGTTCCAAGCAAAATCTGGTGAGTCATTTGATTTCAGAGAAGGGTATGACACAACAGTCTATGAAGTACACAAACAATACAAGCTAAGGAGTAGAACCATAGATATACCTGAGAATACCAAACAGACACACACCAAACTGCCCAAGGAAACTAGTGATAAAGCTGCCTTAACAGAGTCCTCAGATAAAAAACCCCACAAAGAGTTTACAGTGTAAGATGTATCTGATATACAGTCCCTAGTAAAACCTACACCCACACCACTTCTTCCAACAAAAATTTTGGGAAAACCTATAGAGAACAGAACTGACCCAAACATATCCCAAAACAATATGCCTGATCAGGACATGCTCACCCAAAATTCAGCAGAAAAGGAAAAATTGGCTGCTCATAATGTAAAAGTTCAGATGGAAAAACCTTTCAATCTTGAAACAGAAATTGGCAAACTGAAAATTGCAATCCCTCTGTGTGAACTAGCCAAACATGAGGTCTTCAGATAACAAATCAATAGATCATTGCAAGTACCAGAAAATAGGGATGCAGTCAACATTCTGGATGACCAACCAGAACTGATTTTTGGCTCAGAAGTCAATGGCAAATCAGGGGATGGAGGAACTCCTTCATTCTATGTAAGCCTAAACATTCATGACAAATTATTACACAATGCCATGTTTGACTCAGGGGCCTCTCATAACCTAATGCCCAAATCAGTAATGGAAAAACTTGGATTAGACATCACCAGACCCTATAAAGATTTATTTTCATTTGATTCCAGCCAGGTAAGATGTTTAGGCCTGATCAAAGACCTCTCTGTATCCCTAATCCAATATCCAGCCAAAACAATTCTAATGGATGTAGTAGTGGCTCACATTCCACCTAAATATGGTATGCTCCTATCAAGATCTTGGGGTGCCAAACTCCAAGGATCTTTTCAACTAGACATGTCATATTCCACAATTTCAGTCTTTGGCCAGCCAAAGAGACTGTATAGAGAGACACTCATGAAATATGTGGTCAGCAACCAGGATAAACCCCAAAATTTCCCTATCTACTCCATCCATTCAGACATGGACTCCTTCATACTGTACAATGCTGATATATGCCCCAAAACTGAGCTCAAGCTCCTAGAAACAAAGGAAAGCATGCATATGAATGAACAATCCACTATTGCTGAACAAAGGATCACTAATCTCATTAAAATAGTAGACTCTGCTGACATGTCACAAGAATCACCAAGACTAGACTTGCCCACTAAACAAATTTGTAAATCAATTGAAACTGAACAAGTCTGTAAATCAATTGAAACCAATACTGACCAAGAAACCTTATGGTATTTATAATTTGATGGCTCAGTAAATAATCTTCGAGCAGGAGCAGGGGTATGGATACACAATACTCAAAATGACCATGCTCTAGGTCATGCATATAGGCTTAACTTCCGATGCACAAATAACATGGCAGAATATGAAGCCCTCCTACTAGGTCTCAAACTGATTAAGAATCTAGGAGTGACCAAAGTCTCCATATTGGGGGATTCAGACCTGATTATCCAACAGATAAAGCGAAATTTTGTTACAAATGATCCCAGGCTGAGGTCTTATAGGTTGGCAGTAATAGACTTGCTCAACAACTTCCCAGAATATCAGCTCACCAAAATACTTAGGAACCACAACTTGCATGCTCATAGTCTGGCAACCTTTGCAAGTACATGTAAGCTTCCTTTTGGGCCTAACCACCAATTCACTGCTGAGATCAAGCACAGGCCCTCTGTCTTAGACAATGTAAATAATTGGCAAGTTTTTGAGAATGACGCTCAGATAAACAATTTTTTAACCATGAAGGAGGAATTCTCAAACTTAAACATTGACACAAGCATTAGGGAGGATCAAAACCAAAAGCATGAACCAAACACCAGTATATCAGCTGAAACAGCAGATAGGATATTACATCCTACAACCTTTGACCCTGCCAATTTGCAGAAACTAAAGATAATAGAGCTTGATGAAATTAATGAGGAAGAAATAGAAGTAATTTAGTTAAAAGACAATTTCTTACCTACAGGTCTTGCTCCTTTAGAAGACATTTTTTATCCAAATGATCTCTCTAAGAAACCAAAGATGCAACCCATCAATGCAGAAATAGAAGAGTGTAACATTGGGACCATTGAAAATCCCAAAATGATCAAGCTTTCTAGGACCTTACCTCCTGATAAGAAATTAGAATATATCAAACTGTTCAAAGAGTTCCAGGATGTGTTTGCCTGGAGCTATGAGGACCTTAAGTCCTATGATACTACAGTTATCCAGCACACAATACCCCTGAAAGAAAACCAAAAACCCTTTAAACAGAAACTGAGAAGAGTCAATCCAATACTTCTTCCCCTAACAGAAAAAGAAGTAAAACAAATGTATGAAGCTAGCATAATTGCTCCTATAAGGTTTTCTGAATGGATTTCCAACCTTGTACCTACAAGAAAGAAAACTGGGGAGATAAGACTTTGTATTGATCTGAGGAATTTAAACAAAGTCTCTCTCGAAGACCACTATCCCTTGCAAAAATGGATCACATCTTACAAAGGGTAGTGGGAGCTTCAAGGATCTCATTACTGGATGGCTTCTCAGGATTCAATCAAATCCTAGTCCACCCAGATGACCAAGATAAAACTACCTTCACCACACCTTGGGGAACTTTCAAATATGTCAAAATGCCTTTTGGACTCAAGAATGCTGGAGCCACATTTCAAAGGGCAATGGATATAGCCTTTGCCAAAGAAATCCATGATTTCCTAGTCATATACCTTGATGATCTAACAGCCTTCTCAAAATCAGACCAGGAGCATTTAAAACACCTCAGACAAGTGTTCTTAATTTGCAGAAAGTATGGCATTTATTTAAACCCAAAGAAGTCACTATTTGGCCTGGAAGAAGGCAAACTCCTTGGTCATATAATTTCAAAAGATGGCATAAGAATTGACCCTGATAGGATTCAGGCTATACTGCAAGTCCCCAATCCAAGAAACATCAAGGAATTACAAGCCTTTTTGGGGAAAATTAATTTCCTAAGAAGATTTATTCCTAACTTAGCTGAGCTAATAAGATTGTTGAACAATATGCTCAAGAAAGATGCCAAGGTCAAATGGACAATTGAGGCTAAACAAGCCTTTGAATAAATCAAGATAGCCCTAACAAAAACACTTGTGCTTACAAGCCCTAGTTTTGATAGAGACTTTATAATCTTCTCCTTTCCCTCTGAAAACACAATTGCTGTTGTCCTACTGCAGAAGGATGACTTGGGATGTGAAAAACCTATTTCCTTTTTCAGTAGAGCCCTTAGGGATGCCCCACTCAAGTACAAAATCATGGAAAAGCAAGCATATGCCCTGGTAAAGGCCATAATGGATTTCAGAGTTTACATCCTATACTCTCACATAATTGCATATGTGCCCAATGCAGTAGTTAAAGATATCTTAACCCAAGAGGGATTGGAAGGCAAGAGGGGCAAATGGATTGCCAATATTCTGGAATATGATATAGAAATCAAACCAACAAAACTTATAAAAGGACAAGGGCTAGCTAAACTAATGACTGAGACTAACTTTGAAGCCCTTGACATAAATGAACTGGATAACGAACAGGAGATGGCGACTCCACAGATCAATCAAGCCTTTCTACAATCACCTTGGTATGCTGACATATGTTTTGTATTATTGAACCTGCAAGCTCCTCCAGGGTTTTCCAGAACCAAGAACAGATTTCTAAAACTAAAGGCTGCAAAATTTTGAATCATAGACAATGTTTTATTTTGGAAAAATCATGAAGGTGTCCTACTCAACTGCCTGACTTCAGATGAAGCTGATAAGGTCCTTAGATAATTTCATGCAAGAGACTGTGGAGGGCACTTATATTGGAAATCCACAGCTGATAAAATCCTGAGGGTTGGATTCTATTGGCCCTCCCTGTTTACTGATTCAAAAAATTTTGTAATGTCATGTCATAAATATCAGATCTTTGAAGGGAAGAAAAAGTTACTCCCCTTACCCCTCAGGCCCATTTCAACTGAAAAACCATTTCAACAATGGGGCTTAGACTTCATTGGGGAAATTCACCCCTCATCCTCAGACTAGCATAGATGGATCCTGATAGCTACTGATTACTTCACCAAGTGGATAGAGGCTATACCTTGTAGACAAGCAAATGATTCAATTATCATACAATTCCTAGAAACCAATATCTTGTCTAGATTTGGCTGCCCAGAGAAAATCATAACAGATAATGCAGCTGCCTTTAAATCTAAGAAAATGATCAGCTTCTGTCACAAGTATCATATCACCCTAGGTCACTCAACAGCCTATTACCCTCAGGGCAATGGCCTAGCTAAGTCCTCCAATAAAAGCCTAATCAACATCATTAAAAAGGTCTTGGAGGAAAACAAAAAGAATTGGCATAAAAAGCTGGTAAATGCACTATGGGCAGATAGGTTGACCACAAAAAGATCTATTGGTACTAGCCCATATGAGTTGGTATATGGCCTAGAGGCAGTTTTCCCATCATCCCTTGGGATCCCTGTGATCAAATTACTGCAGGAAATACAGGTTGAACCCAATGATATCTAGAGAAGGATCAATCAAACAATCCACTTACAACAAACAAGGGAAGAAGTGTATCATAGAACCCAGGTCCTACAGGAAAAGCTTAAAAAGGTGTTTGACAAAAGAACAAAGGCTGAGGACTTTTTCATGGGTAACAAAGTATTGAAATGGGACTCTAGGAGGGAAGACAAAGGAAAGCATGGCAAGTTTGATTTTCTATGGAAAGGGCCATTTGTAATTCAAGTTGTGCAAGGTAACAATACCTTCTTTCTCAAGAGTCTAGATGAGTCAAACAATGATGAAGGCCCAGTGAATGAGAGAATGCTCAAGCACTACCATGATACATAAGCATAGGATGGCCCCATATTGTACATAAATGTCTATATTTTCAAGCACTTTTTTCTTTTTTACAGTAGATATATAGAAGAGCAACTACAACAGATTGTGAAGAATGATCAGCAAAACCACATCAAGATGACATAGATATTGGAGAAAGCTCAGATGAACAGAAGTGAGCAAGGTCTTCAAAACAGAAAACCCATGATAAGCAGTGATATAGGCTGGCAAGTCATGAAATATTTATTGTTGTTCTAAAGAGGTCATGAAACACTGCATACCATCTCACTTACTGCAGATCAAAGGTGGCAATACTAGAGCAAATTCCCTACAGTGAGAGGAAGAAAATAAGGCCATTTGACCTGCTGTTCTTGGCTTTCCACCAGGAAAAGCCATCCCCAAGTGGAGCCACTATTAGGTTCCTATACCAATAGGTTTCATCTTTCAAGATTGACAGTGGAAGGGCTAAATATGTTCATCATTGCAGGCTGCAAAGGTTCCATATTTTGTGTACATGCTACAAAAAATTAAAAAATGAAAAGAGGGTATGCATTAAAAGAATAATCAAAAGGCAAGAAAATCAAGTGGTCAAGAGAAAAGTGAAAATGAACCCCAAACTAAAGACCAGGAAAGTGGCCAGTCAAAATGCCACTACTAGCTTATTTGGTAGTGTCAAGTTATGCAAATACTGCTGCTAATCACACTTGATGGATGGCCCAACAATCTAAATTGGACCATGCCATGGTTAAATTTCTTGCTGCAGAATAGAGAATGTTCCGTGACCAAACAGCTCAAGCTTGGCAGATGACTAGCTAGGTAGAGAAATAAAGGTGCCCAAGTGCTTAATCTGGGGCCTTGGAAGAAATAAGGGTAGGTTTTAGATAAGAGGGCAGTCAAAAGAAAAAGAGGAAAACCAGGGTCTGCTAATTCAGGTGCACCCACTTTAATGAAGAAAAAATGTTAGGATTACTAGGATGGGTAAGTAGTGAAAGGTTGCAGAAATGGAGAGCCATCACCAATTGGCCTATTAAGTGCAAAAACTTATGCCACTCAGGGTATTGGCCTCAAAAGCAAAGAGTAGAGGACAAGCATTGGAAGCATTTCTAACCTCCCCATTTTCCCCCAAGCTTCATTTTACTAACACTCCCAAGGGCCTTGAGATCTGCTCATGTGTCCAGTTCCACTTCATTGCATCACAAACTACTTGGTCAAGCCATGAAGTGCAAACATGAAAAGAAGCCACATTTTTTGTGTAAAACATATTTTTTATCATCTCATTTGTCCTCAAAATCCTAAGTTAAGTTTTACCTATTAGAACTTAGCTTTACCCCTTCATTCACCTCACAAAATCATGTTAACCACTAATGTATTATGTAGCTCCCTAACTCCCCCCTTTTTTCCTAGTTCTATTAGAATCTATGAAAATCTCCCAAAAAATATCTATAAATACCCCCCCCTAGCACTATAGCTATATATCCCTTCCTTGGGAAATATTAACACATCAAGGGTTAGTATTAACCCTCAAGCATCCTAAAACTATGGGGTTTGGCAAAAAACTATGGTTAAAAGTCAAAAAATCAAAATCCCCGCCCTTGCTAGAACCCTTTACCCCTTTCCGCTCTCTAAATTGTGTTTGTAATGTTTTTTTATTATTATTAAAACATTAATAAACGAAAAAACCCAAAACCTAAAGTTCCTACCCCCCCCCGCACCCGATTTTAATTAAATTAATTAATTTATTGGGGCGGGTCCCCACTGCATTTAACACGCCATTACCTCGCGATTACCGCCCACCGCATGATCTTCTGCCCTGCCCATCCAACGGTGGGCGGTCGATCTTGCAACGAACCTGCCCGACCTTTTGCGTCCGGGGGATGGGTGATATTGCCGCTGTACCCCGCCACGCGTCAGGCGCCCACGGTGTTCGCTGCCCCCCCTCCCCTCCAATCCGCTTACCGCCCTAGGCCCCTCCGGGGAGACCGCTTACCACCTTCCCCCCGTGCTGACGTCACCCCACCTTGCTGCCACCAAGCCTCCACGTCGCCCCCGGCCACCGTGTCACCCTGTCCACCCTGCCACTATGTCACTGCCACCTGGGCAACCACGTCAGCTGCCACGTCACCCATCCGTACCCAGGCCCATGATGACGTCAGCATGATGTCATCACAAAAAGGCGCCAATATGCCAAAAATTCACAAAAAGGCGTCAATTAACTGCTATTTTGCATTGTTTTCTACGACTTCTGGAGCTCCTCTGCATGCGATTCAACCTACAACAGTCAAAAATCAAAAGCTACCCGCCAAAGTTGCTGCCGCCTCCAATATCAACCCAAGTACCTGCAATTCCTCCAATTCGACCGGTGGAAACGCTTCCCACGCCATTAAAACCAGGTATTTGCCGCAGGCATCCTCTTTTATCCATTGTTCTCCTTTGCGATCCTACTTTCCTGCATAAAGAACTCAATCAAAAGACCCACATTGTTAAATTCACCACTGAAATCTACTTAAACAGCCACTAAAACCCCTGCGCGACGAAAATCTCGAAGAAACCCGTGACCCTCTGTGAAATTCACCATTTTTCCACAAAGAGCAATTAAAGAAGCCGAGCTACCAGCTAGAAGATTGAATTAACAGTTCCCTAACCCCTGCTAAAGGAATTCTCTGCAAGTAACCAGCTAGCCAGCTCAAACACACTCTGGTTCTTCAAAACAGAGTGCCTCACAGATTGATTAAGCCTGTAACAGCCTCCTTGCACTGCCAAACTACTCACTGCAAACAGAGATCAGTAAGCCATTTCCTCAGCATTCACATCAAGCCTGAAAATACAGTAAGCATCCAGCTAAAACAAGACAATGGCCACTCCAGCTGCTCTGGATGTAGTGCCTATAAATCCACCTAACAGAGAACTAGAAGCTATGCCACTGGTGGATAGTGATGCCCTCATCACATACTTTGTGGCAGAGAGAAGCCACTTGCAAACATATTGCCAGCTAAGAAACAGTCACTTGGACAGCAGTGAACTGTATGGCATCTGGGAATCCAATCTGTCTACCTACTTCCTGCCTTCTGTGAACCTTTTCCCTGAAGTCATCCACCTCTGTGCAGGAAAACTATGACCAGAACTCAGGGCTGTGAAGTTTCCATCTGGGAGCATCCTCTTTTTATATAACTCCAGATTCATCAACCAGATGTGAACTACAAGCCGACTAGCTGCTATACCCTTTTTCCTGAACTACTTGCTAGATGAGGCTCCAATCTCTAGCACAGACATTTGCTGCAATAGCAGGAAATTTCATGAGGCAGACTGCCAACCTTCTGGGCCACCTCCTTTCTCTATGCAGATTTCAATGAGGTTGGCAAGCTACTGGTAGACATGCTAACCTCTGTGCTGGGGTTCACTACAAATAAGCATGTTGATCTAACTGTGCTGGTAATGCTCTCAGCATATAGCCTTGTGAAGCCCCCTACTATGAAATACAATTATGCCAAATACATTGCCAATAAGATACATGATCAATTGACAAGACTGAAGAGGGAGGCAATATTCAAATATTCCTCATATATCTATCACCTATTCTTGTACTACCAAACAGATCGCTTCCAGTGTTCAATCAAGATGCTAGACTCACAGGGTGAGAGGAGGTCTGTGATCTTCTGGTCTTTAGTCTTCCACCAAGTCCAGAGTTCCCCCTACTCATACTGTGAATTCATTGATCAGTTTGTGTATACAATCACATGCCTCTTAAAGAGGACCCCTCCTATCAGATTGTCCAAGGATATGCAGAAAATCTTGTAGCTATCCAGGAGTTACAAAATTTGTGATTGGTACTTATACCAAAATCACACTGTCATCAGAATTTATGGTTGTGAGGTCTGTCCCTACAGGGTCCCAAAATATGTGCCTATGAGGCTATTTGCCCTGGAGTACTACAAACAGCTTATAAACTCTGATCTGACACACTTTCATAGTGCCAAGTAGAAAGCCAACCTAAAGTTCAGGGACCACCTAGGCCCATTTGTCATGAACAAAAAAGATGGTTGGCAAGAAGCTGATCAAATACTAGGACAACAGCTCAAACTCAAAAGAAGCTTTTGGTGGGTCCCTTTTGACCCTGAAGGTTTCATCAGTGCGGGAAGGGTCAAATATAGGCTGCTAGCCTATAAGCATTGCCCAATCTCGCAAATACAACACTTTTCTAATGAAGACAAATGTGTGCCTGAATCAATAGTAGAGGAATTGACTCAGGAAGAAATAATGGAGCAGACTGTAAAGGACTTGGAAAAAACTCTTGACTTAGACTCTTGTCAACAGGTCTTGTTCAAGCAACCAGTCCAAGCAGGGAGAAGGCACCTCTACTGCTTCCAACTGCACAGGGACCCAGGAAGCTCCTGCACAACCACTACAACAAAGGGGAAAGGAGAAGATGGATGAACAGCAAGAGGTAGAGACAGGGCAGCCTAGCACATCAAAGGATCAGCAATCAGAGCAGGCCCCTCCACAGCAAACTGAACAAACTCAAAACCCAGTTTTGCAGACTCCTCTCAATGATGAGAGAGGGAAGAAGAGAGAGAGAGAGGAGGTCACACCTCTAACAGGGTCATCACAGCAACCAGAGGCCAAGAGGCCGAGGGTAGACCCTGATGCAAAAGAAGGAGACATAAGTGAAGAACTGGCAGAAAGCCACAGCAAAGAAAGGCAAACAAGCCAACGGACTGTTACTAGCTCATTTCAGCTAGAACAGGCCCAACAACATACCATAGAGGTGTCCTCCTCAAGACAACCAAGCAAGAAACCAACTACAATTAAAGAAGGCTTCAAAGAGATTAAGGCACAAAATGAGTTGATAAGGGTGCAGCTCTATGAGCAATTCCTGAATACAACCCTAGCCAAAAAGCAAAGATTGATGGCTGCCTATGATCTAAAGGAAGAAAAGATGATCTTCACTCATCTGAAGCCTAAAGTCCCACATCCAAAGACCACAGCAGATTACTACAGGAAAAACCTGGAGGTCTTTTCTAAAGACATACACCCCATGGATCAGATTGAGCTGCACAAACAGACTGGGGAAATGGTGTATGCAACACTTGCTGACAGGGCAATGCTAGCCCATCAGCTAAAAGAAGCCTTGAAGAACACCAACATGCAACTTGATTTTGAAAGGCTGTCCTCCTCTGCAAAAGACAATAGAATAAAGACTCTGGAGGACATAATTGTTGATTTGGGACATGACCCAAAGGACCCAAAGGGCGTTAGATCCCTTATGAAGAAGAAAGAGGATGATATTGCTGCACTGAGAAGACAGGCAGAATTGCCTCCTACCATTCATCTTGAAACAACAGAGCTTGCATAAGAAAAGCAGGTGGATAATGCTATGGAGCTGCTTCTGGTTATGAACCAAAGGATACTACAAATGGGGGCAGAATTAGAGAAAGCTCTGTAGGACAAGAAAGGGGAATCAGCCTCTCAGCCCCGTCAAACTTCAACAAATCTTGAACCTGCCCCTCCAACACAAGCAACAGCAACCCCTCCTGCTATTCCAACACCTACTACAGCTACATCAGCAACATGAGCAACAGTAGAAGCAACAGCAGCAGCAGAATCTAGCATGGGCATGGAGGAGTTGATGAAGGCTGTTAAAGAGCTGGAAACTCAAGTCACTGAAATAAATATTGCCAAGGAAAAACTGGCCAAGATGGAGGCCAGTTATGACAAATAAAAGATGACAGTGGCAGAAAAGGAAAGAGAAATAAAGGCCTTGGAGGCCAAAGTGAAAACTTTGGAAAAGGAGTTGATTTTAGGTAAAACCGTAGCAGAAATAAAGAAAACTATTTGGGCCAAAATTGGCCAATATATACAGGACCATTGGAGGTCCATTTAGGCAATTTTTGAACAAGTTGAGCTAATAGATCTAGCTCATGTGGAGATTCAGAGAGCCAGGACAGCCCTGGGAATAATGCCTGAGCAGGCCACCAGAATGATTCATTTCCTCAATAACCACACTAGAGAGGAATTGGCTGCTCTACAAAAAAGCAGCAGAACAGATACAATCCTCACAGCCAAAAAGGTATTGACCTTGAGGAATTTTACTCAAACATTGGAGAGGAAGTGTCAGGAGATGAAGGCAGAGATAGATGAATTTAGAGCTAAAATGGCTATACTACAGGACAAAGGACTGCCAAGCCTAGTGAGTGGCACAGGACAGCTGCTGTCATATAATCAGTATATGACAAGGATCAACAATTATGTTGAAAACCATATCACTGCATCCAGCAGCTCCACAGAAGAAGCAGGGCCTCCCTCTGCGCAATCTCTCTATGACAAGCTGGAAAATCTGTTCTTTATTGAACGTGAAATAAATCATCTGTTCGAAGTCCCTCCAAACTTTTACAGACATACAGAGGCAGATGAAACAGTGGTAAAAATGAGGAGGCATCAGCTACCCCCAGCTGATTGGTGGCAAGCAATGCTGGAGATTTTGCCCAGATAATTCCACTTTGCTTTTTACCTTTTTTGAGAAAAATCAAAGTCTACAGTTCAGCAGGCAGATCAGAATACAGGTACAGCAAGCAGCCGTACAGGTGACTCAGCAATGCACCCAGACAACAGGCTAAATTAACGCGGAGTTAAAGGCACAGCTACAGCCTACTTTCCAGAGCCATAAAGTCAAATCTAACTGACAGAAAAATATCAGTTATCTCAGCATTAAATGCTATATTTATGTTGTCATTTACTTTTTGTAAGAGAGTTGGTGGTGAAATTTATTGCAAAATAACTCTCTACTGAGATATTTTATACCCTATTTTGTATATATATCCCCTCAGAACGCATTGAGGGTCGGTTGTAGTGTAATTCTTTCTGAAGAGATCTTTTGTATTTCCGAGACTTTTTGATAATACAAATTGCTGATGGAGATTTCTGGTTCCGACGCTGTCTGAAGATGGATATGTAAAGCTCTTTTTTGTTGCAGAATTCCTGTGTCATTAGGTGAATCAATAAGTTTCTCTTAATTGTGTATGTGTTTCCTGTGTATTCCATAACTCTTATGTTTTCATAATCTTAGTAAGTAGAGAAAAAGAATAGCCTAGGATTTGTTTCAAACACCCTATGCTCAATCTCTATTTCTAAATACGTTTTCTTCTGGATTAGCCATAGATATGAATTCTTAATTGCTCATGTCTGAACTTATCCTATCATGGTGAA
>APFE030166464.1:0-23276 GCA_000404065.3 Pinus taeda | reverse complement strand
GTATATCTGTGTCTCTCTTGTTTTATGCGTTTTCTGTGTTTATATTTCTGCAATATTTTATGTGTTCCATTGCTCCGTAATATATAATTTTCTAACACATCATTTATGAGTAGGATGTGCATGTGAACCCAACCAAGATACAAGTCATTCGGGATTGGCCAGCCCCAACCACTCTAACTGAGATCTGCAAGTTTCTAGGTCTTGCTAATTTATACCACGGGTTTGTGTTTGGGTTCTCTCATATCGCTTGCCCTTTAAGTCAAGTCACAAAGGGCAGAGTGAAAGAAAAGTTTTTTTGGTCCGAAACCCAATGAGAGTTGTTTTTTGAGTTGAAGCATCACCTCTGCTCTACACCAGTTCTCATGTTACCAGACTTGCAACAACCATTTGAGATTGAGATAGACGCCTCCAACTATGCTATTGGTGTGGTTCTTACTTAGCAGGGGAATCTAGTGGCTTACCAAAGTGAGACACTTTCAAACACAGTCCAAAAGTATCCCACTTACAACAAAGAAATGGATTCCATTGTACAATCTTGTCTTCAATGTAAGCATTACATTATGGGGAAGGAAATGGTTATCTAGACAAACCACTGACTCCTACAATTCATACAGACACAAGGGAAGTTGCAAAACAATCGCCATAAAAAATGGTCCACACACCTGCAACAATTCCATTTGAACATTAAGTACAAGAAGGGAAACACCAATAATTTTGTTGACTGCCTCAACCAACCACCAGTCATGGCACTGATCACGGTGCTCAACTCTGGGGGCACGAGACTTCGAGGTGGCTACATCTTTACGAGAGTGATCCAAAATTCAACAACACATACTAGACACTCCTAGAAGATAAGAAAGTTCCCAAATTTCATCTCCAAGATGCACTATAATGCCTCCTAGGACACGTCTGTGTTCCTTCAAGCGAGCGTGCCAAGATGATTTGGGAGGCATGCTACAGTTGGGTCACTCAACATTTCAGATTAAAGAAAACAGTGGTAGTACTGCAGAAGTATTTTTATTGGTCGAAACTTCATCAAGATGTTGGGAGGTACATTAAATCCTACACTACTTGCGCCATTGCCAAACCAACCATGAAGAATCAAGGTCTATATACTCCTCTGCCTATTCCTAGTCAACCTTGGGAATCCATCTCCATGGATTACATGTCAGGCCTTCCTTCTACTAAGCATGACAATCACTGTGTTTTCGTGGTCGTCGACAAATTCTCTAAGATGGCCATTATGGCGGCCCGCATGAAGAAAATCACAACAAAGGCCACTACTAAGCTTTTCTTTGAGCAAGTGTGGGTACACTTTGAGATCCCATAGTCCATTGTCTCTAATCAGGACAACATATTCCTAAGTGCATTTTGGTCAAGTCTTTGGTCGATGTTAGATACCAAACTCACAAAGTCCACAACTTTCCATCCGCAAACTAATGACCAAACATAAATCGTCAATAGGATGATCATACACATTCTGCACATGTACAAATTGAAGGATCCACACACATTGGATGAAAGCCTCCCCTATGTCCAACACAACAACAACAGAGCTCTCCACAACTCAACGAGCCATAGCCCCTTTCAGGTAGGGTTGGGATTTCAACCGTTATGTCCCATTGATGTGTCCAAACCATTTGCAACTACTGAGGGAGATTCAACTCATTTCCAGTTTGAAGTCGATAGAGATAGCAAATTCATTGAGATCATTAAACACATCCACCAGCAGGTCCATGATATATTGGAGAGAGCCAATGCTAAGTACAAGTAATGCCATGATCAACATTAGGTGTTGCAAAAGTTCCAGGTGGGCGACAAAGTTTGGCTACATTTGTTGAAGGAGCACCTCACTAGACCCCATCGCAAGCTTCACCCGCTTTGATATGGGCCGTTCACCATCACCGAGGCTGTACCTTCGAGCTCAACATTCCACTGTTCCTTAGTCTACACCTAGTGTTCAATGTAGATCGCCTTCGGCCATACTTTCCACCATTGTTGGACACATCTGACATTGCAAAACAACTCACACCAACTAAGCTAAACCCAGACAACATGGAATAGGCCACAACTGATTAGATAATGGACACATAGATCAAGAACACTCACCAATAGAAGATCCAACTATATCGGGTTGTCAAAGCTAGCCAACTCCTGCACCAAGGCAAGTGGCTCACTAGGGACAAAATTCAGTAAAAGTTTCCCCATCTCATGGAGGCACTAAACGCGATGGGGACCATTGCTTCCTAAGGAGGGAGGACTGATCCATGTGGATATTGGTGGCCACCCGCCTATTCCACTTGGACCCCCAACACTGTCTCTTTTAGTTTTTCAGTTTCCTTAATTGTAGCACAATTTACTATTTTTAGCAGTTTTTTGAGTCCTCAAACTCCCGGAGCTGTTTTGATGCCCTAAATGACATTTTTAGGGAAACAGAGACAATGGAAATGTCTTAACCAATTTCAACAAAAAAAGTTTGGCGTCCTCTTTGAGATCTTTGAAACAAGGTAGTAGGATAGCCAAACGGAGATCGTATGCCAAAGTTTCGACCTTGGGAAATTGATGTACCAATTTACCCAAACGGGTCCCACAATTTTGGCGCTTTATCTCCTAGGGTTAGGTTTTTGGATTTTGATGGTTTTCCATTGTTTCTCAATAATAAATAGGCATTTTTGCCTCATTGTAACATAGTTTAGAGGCATGTAGCCTCCACATCTCTTCTAAGAGATAAACTATCATCGTTTGAGCTAGTTTATTTACATTCTGTTTGTAAGCATATTTCAGTATTCTTATATTAATGAAATGAAGTGTTATTTCTGCTGCATTTATGTATTTATGGTTATATTTGTAATTTGTTGCATTCATGTTTAAGTCTGGATCAGTGGTATCAGAGTAGTCTACTCCTTTTCTGTATTTCTTTGCATATCCCCAACGAGGTCAAGGTATAAGGAGTTAGGGCTCAATTTGGTTGAACCTTTGCAAGACCAACCTCATAAACATTGATGTATTCCCATGGTGGAAGAAAAGAAAGACGAAGGGGTAGGAGATCCAATCAAAATATTGCTCGAGGAAGCCCTTGAGCCAAAGAGGAGAGTGATGATGGACTTTGCCCAGATCCTTCGACAGTTACCCACATGCGACACATCTTCATCCAGCATCCACTCTACAGGCACCACACTTTTAAGGTACCAGTTAACTTCGATATTCCCATGTTTGAGGGCCAAATAGATGCATACTACATTGATAAATAGTTGAATTTGTTGGAAGGATATTTTTCAGTTCATGACTTTTCCAATTGAGAAAATATCACTTTTTCACTTCTGAAAGCTACACCACACGTTAAGGACTGATGGGAAACCTACTGTGAACAAAAGGATCATTGAGGCAGAGTCCGGTGCTAGCGTGGCCACCACCAAAATCGAGAAGAATGACCCTAAAGATCCAAAGGAGGGGGAATGCCTCTTCCACTCACAAATGTGGGTGAAAGGTTCTCCGTTGCAGTTCACTGTAGACAACTGGAGCCAAAATAACCTCATTTCGTCAGAGGTCATGAAGCGACTGGGCCTACCAATGACAACACATCTATAGTTGTACACCATCGGGTGGCTTCTACAAGGAAGAGAACTCCACGTCAGGCAGCGGTGACGCTTTCCCTACAACATCATTCCCTTCTCGGATGAGGTACTATGTGCTGTTGCTCCTCTTGAAGTTTGTGATGTACTATTAGGAAGACCATGCTCATGGAAGCGACATGTTGTATATGAGTCTAGACCTCGCTCTATGATTATTACTTTGGGAAATAAGTTGTACACGATACTGGAGGTAGCCCTGCCTACCGCCATCTCTTTGATCACTACAAAGCAATGCAGTAAGATCATTTCCCAGGCCAGGAAATTTGTTTTCCTTATGATTCTTCCTTAGGTCAAGACGAAGGTTATGGCCATGACTTCTATATCGAGTTCCTCCGCATAGAAGAAGTAGATGGAAAAGGTCGTGGAGGAGTATAGGGACATTTCCGCCTCACCTACACGGGTACCTATGCACTTTAGGTTAAGCACTCCATTGATATGACCCTGGGCGCGTCGTTACCTTGGATGCACTGATCTATCGACACTCTGTTATGGAGAACGATGAGATTGAGAGGCAAATTTAGGAGCTATTCGAGAAAGAGAACATCAAGGCAAGCTCATCATCTTGTGTGAGCCCAATTGTATTGGTACAGAAGAAGGACGGGACTTGGAGACTCTTTATTGTCTATTGGGCGCTGAACAAGATCATTGTTCGAATAGGTACCCAATCCCACAAATGATTACCATTTGGACCATATCAAGGGGGCCAAATATTTCAACAAGATTATACCAAGTTCCTATCGAACCCTTCGATATGTGGAAGACTGCCTTCAAATCTAAGGAGGGCCATTTCGAATGGTTGGTCATACCTTTCAGGTTGACGAACTCCCCCACAACCTTCATGAGATTGATGGACGACATTTTGTGACCCTTCGCCATTGTAGTCGTGATGGTGTATTTAAATGACATATTAATCTTTAGCTAGAGTTGGGAAGAGAAACTCCACCATATTTGACAAGTTCGTCAAAACCTACGACAACACAAGCTGTGTGCCAATTCAGAGAAATGTACTTTTGGCATGACCTAGGTTCACTACCTGGTATACATCATTGATGAGAAGGGTGTGCATGTGGACCTAGCCAAGATACAAGTCATTCACGATTGGCCAGCCCCAACCACTCTAATAGAGCTCCGCAACTTTATGGGTCTTGCCAATTACTGATGTAGGTTTGTGTTGGGGTTCTCTCATATCACTTGGCCTTTAAGTCAAGTGATAAAGGGCAGAGAGAAAGCAATTTTTTTTTGCTTCAAAAAGCAATGGAAGGCATTTTCCGAGTTGAAGCATTGCCTCTGCTATACACCAATGTTTATATTACCAGACCTGCAACAACCATTTTAGATTGAGATAAACGCCTATGTCTATGCTATTGGCGCAGTTCTTACTCAGTAGGGGCATCCAGTGGCTTATCACAATGAGACACTTTCAGACACAATCTGAAAGTATCCCACTTATGACAAATAAATGTATTTCATTGTGCATGCCTATCGTCAATGGAAGCATTACACATACCACTGTCCCCTGTAGTTCATACAAACACAACGGAAGTTGCAGAATGATAGAAATAAAAAATAGTTCACATACTTAAAAAAATTCCATTTTAAAGTTAAGTATAAGAAGGGCAGCATAAATAATGTTGTAGAAGACCTCATTCGACCACTAGTTATGGTGTTGATCAATGTGTTCGACTCCTGTGGGCATGAGACTTCGAGGTGGCCACATCTTTACGAGAGCGATCTAGAATTTGGCAGCACATACCAGACACTACTGGAAGGTAAGCAAGTTCCTAGGACACATCTATGTTCCTGTTATGCCACCTGGGAGACATGTGTTCCTTCAAGTGAGCATGCCAAGATGATTTGGGAGGCGCACTTTAGTCGGCTCGCTGGACATTTTAGAGTAGAGAAAACAATAGTAGTACTACAGAAGTATTTTTATTAGTCGAACCTTCGTTAGGATGTTGGGTAGTACATTAAATCTTGCACTACCTGCACCATTTCCAAACCAACCATCAAGAAGCAAGGCCTAGATACTTCTTTGCCTACTCCTAGTCAACCTTGGGAATCCATCTCCATGGATTACATGTCAAGCCTTCCTTCTACTAAGGATGGCAACGACTATATTTTCATGGTTATTGACATATTCTCTAAGATGGCCATTATGGCAGCCTGCAAGAAGAGTATCACAATAGAGGCCACTGTTAAGCTCTTCTTTGAGAAAGTCTATGTACACTTTGGGATCCCACAGTCCATTGTCTCTGATCGGGACCATATATTCCTAAGTGCATTTTGGTCAAGTCTCTAGTCGATGCTAGATACCCAATTCACTAAGTCCACCACTTTCCATCCCCACACTGATGGCCAAACACAAGACGTCAACAAGATGATCATACACATTTTGCACATGTACAATTCGAAGCATCCATGCACATGGGATGAAAGCCTCCCTTATGTCCAACACAGCGATAAAAGAGCTCTCCACAACTCAACAAGCCACAACCCCTTTCAAGTAGGGCTAGGATTTCAGCCATTATGTCCCATTGATGTGGCCATACCATTTGCAGCTAGTTAGGCATATTAAGTTAATGTCCAATCTGAAGCCAATAGGGCTAACAACTTCATTGAGTGCATTCAACACATCTTCCAGCAGGTCCATGATGTATTGGATAGAGGCAATGCTAAGTACAATCAGCGCCATGATCAACATCGGGTATCGCACAAGTTCCAAGTGGGTGAAAAAGTTTGACTACATTTGCAGAAGGAGCACCTTGTTGGACCCCATCGCAAGCTTCACCCATTCCAATATGGGTCATACACCATCACCAATGGTGTAGGGGACAATGCCTTCGAGCTCAAAATTCCACCATTCCTTGGTCTACACTTAGTGTTCAATGTAGACCGCCTTCGACCATTCTTTCCACCATTGATGGACACATATGAAATTGCAGAACAACTCACACCAACTGAGTTAAACCTAGATTGCATGGAACAGGCCACAATTGATCGGATCATGGACAGAGAGATCAAGAACAGTCACCAACAGAAATCCAACTGTATCAGGTTGTCAAAGATGGCCAACTCCTGCGCTAAGGCAGATGGCTCACTAGGGACCAAGTTCAATAGAAGTTTCCCCATCTCATGGAGGCACTCAATGCAATGGGGACCATTGCTTCCTAAGAGGGGAGGACTGATCTAAGTGGATATTGGTAGCCTACCTCCTGTTCCACTTGGACCCCAAACACTATCTCTTTTAGTTTTTCAGTTTCCTTAATTGTAGCATAGTTTACTATTTTTAGAAGGTTTTTCAAGTCCTGAACTCTCGGAGCCGTTTTGAGACCCTAAACGACGTTTTTTGGGGAAACGGAGAGATCGAAAGTTTGCACAAATTTAGTAATTTGTTTTTGGTCTACTGTTTGAAATCATCGAAATGAGGTGTTATGAAAGTCAAACAGAGATTGTATGCCAAAGTTACGACCCTTGGAAATTGATGTACCAATTTAACCAAACATGGCCCACTGTTTTGGCGCTTCATCTTCTAGGGTTAGGTTTTTGGATGCTTAGGATTTTACATTGTTTCTTAATAATAAATAGGCCTTTGAGCCTCATTTTAACATGATTTAGAGGCATGTAGCCACCACATCTCTTTTCAGAGATAAGCTACCATTGCCTGAGCTAGTTTATTTCCATTCTATTTGTAAATGTATTTCAATATTATGATATTAATGAAATGAAGTGTTATTTCTGCTGCATTTCTATATTTATGGTTATATCTGTAATTTTTTGTGTTCTTGTTTAAGTTCAGATTAGTGGTGTCAGAACAGTCTGCTCTTTCTCTATTTTTCTTTGCACGTCCCCAACGAGGTCATAGTATAAGAAGTTAGGGCTCGATCGGGTTGAACCTTTGCAAGACCAGCCTCGCAAACCCTGATGACCTCCCATGGTAGAAGAAAATAAAGATGAGGGGGAAGGAGATCCTTTCAAAATATTTCTCGAGGAAGACCTTAAGCAACAAAGGAACACGATGATGGCTAAGTTTGCTCAGATCCTTTGATGACTACCCACATGCAACACATCTTCATCCAACAACCATTTTGGAGGTGCCACACCTTTTAAGATACAAGTTAACTTCACTATTACCATATTTGAGGGCCATATAGATGCAAATGTCATAGATAAATGGTTGAATATGTTGGAAGGATACTTTTTAGTTCATGACTTTTCCAATCAAGAAAATATTACTTTTGCACTTCTGAAAGGTACCCCACACGTGAAGGACCGATGGGAAATCTACTGTGAAAAAAGGATGAGAGGGAACCCTCACTGTTTTTAGCCGCATCCACTTAGGATTCTTTCTGAGATGCCATTAAGGAACAATATTACCCTATTGGGAGCTATGTAGATAAATACATAAAGTGGACCATGCTACCACTGGGAAGGGACCAATATGTGTCATAGTTCACAAATATTTTCCATACCCTCCGCACTAAGTTGGGTATCAATGATTCTGAGTGGTATTTGGAACTCAAGTACCACGACTGTCTACACAAGTACATCTAGGATGAGATAGAGTTCTTGGACATCTCCTCGCTCGTCACGACATACTGATACGCTATCAAGATTGAGAAAAATTTTAAACAAAAGAAGCGAGACTTCGAATCTGCGAATCCGAAGCAAGGAAAATGCGCCCCAAAGCAAAGAGAAAGGCCAAAGCCAAGGTGGGGTCGTCCAGGACAGCCCGCCGAAGCCACAAGCAATTAACAACACCACGAAGACAAAGGACACTAGAAAATGATGTGAGTTCCATAAGATCTCCACTCACAACACAAGTGAGTGTCAGCCCAAGCAGTCACTGGTGGTCGAGTTAAAGGCTTCCAAATTCGATGCATGTTCCGAATTTGAGTTAGAACACAACAACAAGAATGACAAAGGGAAGCAGATCATTGACGTGGATCCCAATCCCACCATAGCTACCACCAAAATCTAGAAGAATGAGCCTAAAGATCCAGAGGAGGGGGAACACCTCTTTCACTCACAGATTTGGGTGAAAGATTCTTCGCTGCAGTTCATTGTTGACAACATAAGCCAAAAGAACCTCATTTCAGCAGAGATTGTGAAGTGGTTGGGCCTACCCTCAACCATACATCTGCAACCGTACACCATCGAGTGGCTTCACTAAGTATGAGATCTCCACGTCAGCCAGTGATGTCGCCTTCCCTATAGCATCAAGCCCTTCATGGATGAGGTATTATGTGATGTTTCTCCTCTTGAAGTTTATGATGTAATATTATGACAACCATACTTATGGAAGCAGTATGTTGTATATGATTCTAGACCTCGCTCTATGATTATTACTTTGGGCAATAAGTTGTACATGATACCAGAGGTAGCCCCGCCTACCACCATCTCTTTGGTCATTGCAAAGAAATGCAGTAAGATAATTTCCCAGACCAAGAAATTTGTTTTCCTTATGATTCGCCCTCAGGGAAAGAAGAAGGTAGTGGCCACGGCTTCTAGACTAAGATCCTCTGCACAACAACAACAAATAGACAAGGTCGTGGAGGAGTATAGGGACATTTTCACCTCAACTACAGGGGTACCTCTGCGCTGTCAGGTCAAGCACTCCATTGATATGACCCTGAGTATGCCGCTACCTAATGGACCGATCTATCGATGCTCTGTTATGGAGAACGATGAGATTATGAGGCATGTTGAGGAGCTGTTACAAAAATGGCACATCAGGCTAAGGTCATCACCCCGTGGGAGCCTGATTATATTGGTAAAAAAGAATGATGGGACCTGGAGACTTTGTATTGACTATTGGGCGCTAAACAAGATCACTGTTCGGAATAGGTATCCAATCCCACAGATTGATGACCTTCTGTACCAACTCAAGGGGGCCAAACATTTTAGCAAGATTGACTTTAAGTCTGAATATCACTAGGTGTCTATCGAACCCTATGATGTGTGGAAGACTTCCTTGAAATGCAAGGAGGGACTTTTCGAATGGTTTGTCATACCTTTCAGGTTGACGAATGCCCCCGCAATCTTCATGAGATTGATGAACGACATCTTGCGACCCCTCACCAATGAATTCCTGATGGTGTATTTAGATGACATCTTGATCTTCATTTAGAGTTTGGAAGAGAACCTCCACCATATTCGACAGGTCCTTCAAACCATGCAACAACACAAGTTGTATACAAATTTGGAGAAATGCACTTTTTACATGACCCAGGTTCAATATTTGGGGTACATCATTGATGAGAAGGGTGTGCATGTGGACCCAGCTAAGATACAATTCATTCGGGATTGTTCAGCCCCAACCACTCTAACAAAGCTCCGTAGCTTTCTGGGCCTTGCCAATTTCTATCCCCAGGTTCGTGTTGGGGTTCTCTCATATCAAATTTGTTGAATGAGTTGCAAAGTACTATTCATTAGTCATTCCATGTGGCCTTCCTCAAACCATCTTGGATTTGGTAATAAAGTGAAACTTACTATTGAATGCCAATGGGCATCCTTCTTGTGCCTTTTATAAGTGTGAGCTATGTTCACTTGCTTCTTTAAGAGGGAAACCTCCAAAAGCAATACTCTTAAAATCACAATTCTTGAAAAAATATTACACAACCTTCACTCCATCTATATATATACACACACACACACCTGTTCATAAAACCATATTCGAATCATGAATGCTAATGGGCATATTTATTATATTAATATTTCTCCTATACCTCTTCCTAAGACATCACATTATGATACAAAAATCTTGTTAAAGTCAATCACTACTAAAATTGGAGTAATGCACATGGCTTCCATTAAATCAATGAATACATGTGTGTCTTCCTCACTTTAGACAAACAACATTCTTCTTAAGGAGTGACGTCAAGGGAGCTGAATTTATACCATAAATTTTCACAAATTTCTTATAGTAGGCTATAAATCCTAAGAATACCTCAATCCCTTAAAAATTTTGGGACTTGGATAATCTTGCATAGCCTTTAGTTTCTTAGGATTGAATTGTACTCCTTCCTATCTTACAATGTAACCAAAATATTCAACTTCAAGAGCCCCAAAAGCACATTTGGAGCACTTACTGAATAATTGGTTGTCTTTCAAGAGATGTAAGCAATTATCAACATTTTTTTGTGATTCCCTTGCTTTCTATAAGATAAATATATCAACAAAGAAGACCAACAAAAAATTGCATTGGAAGGATTTGAAAATATTTTTCACGAGGCTCTGGAAAGTCGATGGAGCATTACAAAGACCTAAATGCATCAGTAGAAACCTATAATGACTTCTATGTGTTCTTAAAGATGTATTTAGGATGTCTACCTCTCATCTTGATTTGGTGGTATACTGAACATAGATCAAGCTTAGTGAAAAACTTTGCTCCATGAGGTTCATTAAGGAGAGTATCAATAAATCGAATGGGAAATTTGTCCTTGATTGTCAAATTAATGAGATCCCTAAAATTAGGGCACATGTGCCAAGTTCCTTCCTTCTTTAACACCATGATTATTGATGATGAGTAAGGGATTGTACTGGGACATATGACGGTTTCCTCTAGTAGTTCTTGAATAATATTTTCTATTTCATTCTTTTTTGAAAAACAATGTCGATAAGAACATACATTTTGTGGTTGACTTCCTAGAATAAAGGGAATTCCATGGTCATGCTCTCCTCAAGAAAGGGTTAAACCCTTTATTTTCTCAAAGACCTAATAATTTTTTTCAAGGATCAATTGCAAATCTAGGTGGATTATTTTGTCATATTATCTGTGACTTGTATGGGATTAAATTGGGCACTAATTCATGAGTGGAATTTATTTAACAATATATCTATACAATGGGAGTTGGATATTTCAGTGAAGCCTGCCTAAAGCCCTTGAAGGGTGTGTGCATGTCCCTCTTTAGTGATGCTAATATAGAGTTCTTTGAAATCCATTATGATTGGTCCCAACATGCATAGTCATTCTGCCCCCAATACTCTATCACAACCACCCATGTCAATGGAAAATAGATGGGTTTTGAGTTAATAATCTCCTAACTAGAGTTTGAAGTTTCAATTTATGCCCCCGCATTTCATCATACCTCCATTGGAAAATCATGATTTGAAAGTTTTGCACTAGGTGTACAAAACAACAGAATTTTTTTCGTGACTCTCTTGTGAATGAAATTGTGAATACTTACGCAAGGACTATAATTCTCTGATGCTTGATGCATCCTGTGACTTTCAATGTTTGTGAAGTTGAAATATCTAATAATGTAGGAAAGGAGATTACAGGTTCTTCAAGAGATAATGATGGTTCAATATTTACCTAATTCTAAGTGTTGGTGTCTTCAATTTGTAATATCAGTATCTCTTAAATGGTTATGTTTTCCATCAAGGCCTAAGTAATCATATCAATTTGAAACAATTTATGTTATTTACACCTATGACCTAGAGCATATTTTTCATCACAATTGTAGTAGAGTCCACATCTTTTACAATATGTCATTTTTGTTGGAGACAAAATTTGTACCTTAAAGAGATGAATAAGGGTTTTGCATGGTGTATTACCTTGGGAAGGACAAGCGCAGGGAATGAAGATTGGTTTTCTTATTTGCACATTAATCACCATTTTGGCTTCTAGGTCCCTCTTGGGTGCTTCTAACCATATAGTAAGTTGTTGCATTCTAACTTGCACTCGAATCTCCTCCTAAGACCACTAATGAACAATATTTATAGAAGCAACTTGGTAAGTTATTGCTACTTGCTCAAAGGTTGTTGCAGATTTAATGGTCGATCTAGTTTTTTGTAACTGGCTAAGTCATGCCAAACAATGAGTATTCCTCCAGAAATGTGCATAGACAACTTTAACAACTTGACTTTAGGAAATATAGCCAAAATACGTTTTTTCATGCCATTCCTACTATTAGAATTATTCATCAAAATATAGGATCCCCACACTAAGTTTCATCATGTCATCAACAATACCCGAGAGGACGTAGTAATGTTTCATTTGAGTAACCCATACTGATGAGTAAAAACTGTCAAATTTGTTTAGGTCCACCTTTCGAGAACAATGCCATATATTATTATCCATTTATTTATTGTTGTGAAGACCTGACAAGTATTGTGGGTGGCTAAATAGACCTAAGTTAGAAGTTTCTTCTTTGCGTGGCTCAATTTGTTGCGCAATCATATGGTTTTCCCTTGGTATGATTTTAGCTCTAATATATTTGACAACTACTCAATCATAATTTTCTCAAAGTTGTCAAACCTCTCATTTAACTTCATATTGAACTTCTCTTCCAACCCATTTATGTTGTCTTGTCATTGCTTAAGATGACCTTCTGTTGATTCCAACTTATTTGCGGCAAATAAGGTTTCCATGTTGTCTAAATAAGTACAAAGATGTTTATAGGTAATCTCCTTCAATGGCGATTTCGCTAAAATAAATTATTGGATGCTAAGAAAAAGGGATTTTTAAGTGTTTTAACTCTCTAATATAAGTGTGGGGTCCAACAATATTACTTAACCTAATATCTCAAGGAACAAGCTGAGTCTCAAGTGTGCCCTTAGTCATACTACTCGACTACCCAAGCACTAAAGTGTGGTCTCCTTGAATGTTGGTTCCCAATGTACTACAACAACAAGATATGCAATTTCCTTTTCTAGAGTTGGTTTCAAGTATCCTAGGGGACTTTCCATATACCCTAAGGTATGTGGAAGTGATATTCAATATACTTCTATTATCTAATGCGATATTGCTCAAAGGAATACCACCAAAGGTTATAGAGGTTCCCAACAAGGTGAACCCATGTGTATTCTTCCCCAACCACAATTGTACCCATTGAATGATAGATCATTGTGTTATTTAAAGAGGTCAGAATAAACCTCTAAAAAAGAAAAAAAAAAATTGAGCTTAATAACCTCAGGAAAAATATCTTAATATCACTAGAAAATAACTTGCGCAAAGTAAGATTTAAAGCTAAAAATGTAAAATAATTGCAACTTTCACTATATTTCTTAAATTGGTTATTATGACCCAAATATGAAATGTCAGAGCTTTGATGGATCTAATGACACTAGTTTCACTAAAATATGCGTTCTTTATCAAATAACACTAATTTGATTGAAATATGTGCTCTCTATAAAAAAATATCCAATTTGCAAAATATAACCTAACACTAATTTGATTGAAATATGTGCTCTCTATAAAAAAAATATCCAATTTGCAAAATATAACCTTCACCAAAAAAAAAAAAAGTGTTAAAAAATTTATCAATTTTAAATTATGAATAACTTCACTTCTTGAACTCCATTTTAGATGATTTATCAAGAAGAATTTGATTGTTAGTTTATATTTTTGAAATTATACACAAAAAGTTTCAGAAAGTCCTAAATGTTGTAATCTTCCTTTTTTCCATAAAAAATCAACAAAAATAAAATGAAATCTTCCACTTTCTATGCAATAATTCTTTCACTTCATGTTGAGGAAAGAGCTTTGATACAATTTGTAATGTAATTCACATGCAATATAGTGCAAAACCAATGAACATATTAAAAGAGAGAGAGAGCCCCAAGAAGAAAAACCTCTTTGATAATAAAAATTACAAATCTATGTTCACTTCTTCTTCAAGGGGGTAACCTTCAAAATTAATTCTCAAAAAAACATTACACAACCTTCTATTCCATCCATATATATATATATAAACGAACCCACTTATAATGAGATCCTACTAATTGATTTGGATCTTATTAACAAAGAGGACCAAACTAACTATTTAATAGGCCACATATATGTGTGTGTGTGTGTGTGTGGACCCACTTATAATGAGAGTCTGCAATTAATTTGGAGCTTATTAACAAAGAGGACCATATGATTTTTACGAGTGACTATTAACTAATTATTCAATAGGCCAATACATTTTTTTTTTTTACCATGGTGAATTGGTAACTCGTTCGAATAATGTAGGCGAGGCCCAAGATCAAACCTAGTGATTGCCACTATAACACCAAGAGTATATCCAACAAATCCAACAACCCGTAAGACAAATAAAACAAGAATTTATGACTTATCAAGAGTCAAGACTCCATAATGGTTTGGGAGCTACTCCTTGGGCCTTATCACAAGGGGCTAAAGATGTTCCCCAATGGGATTTGGAACCAAATGGAGGAGATAACATCCCATTGGGCCAACCACTTGGTTGTCTTGCGAGGAGACTAATAAGCCACATAAATTAATAATGTATCAAAATGAAGGGGTTAGGATAGGACCCTGCCATTCTTTATATGAATAAGTGCCTCCTTCAATACTCATATCTCGATTAGTGCCAGTATCCTAAGTGTTGGAAAATGTAACTAATTTTGGTATTCATAATTGGCAATGTACTCAAGTCATTATGTATATCTTACGTTACAAGAAAAAAAGGAAAGAAAAATATAATTTCAAGCATGGGTTTTATGCTCTATTTTGTTGGTCAAACTAGGTCAACCATGTTCTTAATGCTTCTAGGGTTTGTCATGTCAAAAGAATATTCTTCTTGAGTCAAGAGAGTCCTTTTCAATTATATAAGACCCGATTGGGAAAGTTGTAACATGTAAAATTTAATGATTTTGAGTCTAAAAAGTCCCATGATCCTTCAAGCATAAGTCAACCCTAGTTAAGGACAAGTTGGCCTAGAGAGGCTCATTCAACCTCTTGGAAAGGCTATATATAGAGGGAACTTAACCCTCATTTGATACTCACACATTCAAGTTTGATCTGCAATAGAAGGAGGATGAAACAAGAGCAAAGAGACAAGGAAAGAAGGAGAAAAGCAAAGCGAAGGAAGAAGACTTTGATTTTGGTATCTCTCTCACGTGTGAATTAGGGTTTCTGTTATGCTGCAGGAAGGCCAAAAATTGTAGGCCGAAATTCTGAACTTACTACAGGTCCGAATTTCTAAGATAGAGGGTTGAAATCTATGATTGGAACATGTTTAAAGAGGGTTGACTCTTGTTGACTCGAAGCTGATTTTTGTCATCTTAGAAAGGCTTTGTTGGAGGGTTGACTTGGTGCTTGGAGGAGGACTCGATCTTGGGTTTGGGTAATGGTTTTCTCTTTTGAAGCAGATTCTTTAGGAGAGGATATTTTTTTGGATTTTTCCCTGGCTTGGAGCCTAATACTTGTGTCCATTATCTTTACTGTTTTCATTCTTTATAATTGTTTGATAAAAAGATCTAATAAAGAAACATAAGAAGATAACTAAAGTTCACAAGCAATTATTAAAGTTAAGGAGAATTTGAATTAATAATTGCTTTACTACATTCTCCAACACTAAGCACATATTGGGTCATTGGGCCCCATTAATGAACGTGACAATGTCACTAGTCTCAAACCTTCTAACTACTTTCTAGCCCTTTAACACCTTGTTTCTTGGTTACTATTAAAACTTTCTATCCAAAAACCAAAATATTACTGCTTAAAAAATTTCTTCAAAATAATTCTCCATCTATACCTCTAATACATCTTCAAAATAATTTACCCATTATTTTATTCTCATCTAAATTATAAGATTAAACAAAACCAAAAGTAAGATTTTTCTAAAAAAAAAAAAATCCTCTTCACCTATATTAAGCGATTTATACAACTAAAAAAATAAAATATAAATTTTATTGGAAAAAATATTTCAAGATACCAAAATTATATATAAATCCTCGTCATATAATATACATCATCAATGTTTGAGTACAAACTGATTTATTTGCCAGATTTTACATCTAAGTTCTCCTTAATTTGGTTGATTTACATGTTATATCTCATAGTTTGGCTTGTACATGTATTTTAGGGCGAGTTATTTTTTGTTTGTTTGTTTTAGTATTGAATTTCTAAATTGTGAGATGATGTGAGATGATATTATAGATACTTTGTTTCAATACATAAGTTGATTAATATTACCAAATAGATTCTATTTGAGGTGTTTTATTAGGTTTGTATTATAAAACAAAATTTAATTTGAAAAAAAAATTGTTAAAAATTGTCTAGTTTTTGTAAAATTTATAAAGAAATTTTGGATTTTTTTTGTTCATTGCAAAACATAATTTTTTTTTTGACAGAATTCGGTTGCTATATTATGAGCTGAAAAAAGGAGTCAGGTCTCCATGCATACAATACTTTCTGGATATCATGGATCAGAGGAATTACAAAATGGGTCCCTTCCTTGATCCTTGTTCTAGTAGTTCTGCCTCTGAAACTTCCTATACTACTGTAAATCCTAACATATTGCAAAGACCAAAATTTACAGCTACACAACATAATTAATCTATTTCAATATGACTGATCTGCCTAGCCGTGGAATCTTCCGGATTTGGATCTGGATCCCTCTGCTTCGCACTGGAGGAGAAGTCTCAGCTACTGTAACTCAAGCAAACTTGATGGTTGGCCGATTCTTTTGAACACTAAACCAGATACAACGAGGTAAGATGAGGAGGATGGGAGCATTGAGATGCCGATGCTCACGCGGACAACTTTGCTTAACACATTGAAGAGCTCTATTCTCTGGAGTATAATTAGAATTAACCTGTGCGCTTCGAGGGTGGGAAGATGTCAAACTGAGCATCATGGGGCTATTGCAGATCTGCATAGTGGACAGATACAAATCCCTCGTAGTATGAAAGGCCGATCTGAAAGGATGATTCTCACCTTAAGGCTTGTGGTTTCCCATGCGTTGAGGCGATTTCCTGATTGCAAATCTGAGCAAATTCCTACCCACGTTACCTATTCTGTCGCCGACACTGATTGCTTGATTTATCTCCCTGATTCTGTCAGCTGGAAAACTCTTGTTATTGACTAGATATGAAAGGATCATGGTAACGGTTGGAATGACACGCTGGAATTACAGCTAAGACTGCCTATGGGTCTTTCGCATGCTTTGCTGGCATGTTTATCTGCTTCTTTGTTCAAACTGCGGAGGATGTGATAATAATTAACCTCTTCCATTGTCGCGTGAAGAATTTGATTTTGTTGATTTATCTGTTGGAGGAGCATATTTGGTGTACTCTGTCGGTGTGTCATAAGCCGAATGATTATTGAGGAATCCCCGAACACCACTGCCTTCTTTATCCCAAGTTTAATTAATTGGGTGAGACCCTGAAACAGGGCTAGTCCTTCAGCTCTATTGTTGGAGTTTTCCCCTAGTCCCCACTCATAATGAAGGATGTAGTCTCCGTTTGCATTGCAGATAAGGCCCCCTACACCGGCTAGACTCGGATTCGACTTAGATGCGCCATCAAAGAATAAGCAGAATTTATTGCAGTTGCTTAGCCAGTTAGAGAATTCCTCCTCTTTTAATCTCATTTTCCATGCACTTTTTGCTTCTTGTGCCTTTGCCCCCCTCCTGCTGATTTCGTGAGCGCTGGATATGTTCTCCAGAACGTAGCTGAGAAGGTTTCTCTCCTCAATACTGTAATTGGTTGCATCTATTTTGCCGCTGGTGTGGTTTGTAACTGATTCTAGAGCCAACATTTTGGCTTTGTGGCAAATTTTCCTGGTGTTGAAGTCTTTCTCCTGGAAGACCTTGCCATTTCGTGCTAACCATATGCGCCATAGGAGTGTAAGTGGAATGATGTTCCATACTCTTTGAGCCAGCTTGCTTCTTTTCTCTCTCCAAGGACAGTTCTTCCTCCATTTATAAATCGTTTCTGCAATGGTGGTCTGAGGCTCCCAGGGTGTTTCTCCCATTGAGGCCATTCTCTTCCAGCATTCACCGGCCACCGGACATTCTATAAATAAATGCTGCATCGTTTCCTCTGACCCGCAGCAGTTTGGGCACCTGGATGGACCCATTATGCCTCTTTTTCTTAGATTTTCCGCTGTTAGCGTTTTCCCTTTCAGAAGAAGCCAAATAAAGAACTTAACCTTGGGGGCGCTTCTGCTCTCCAGACTATTTTCCAATGATTCCAGGGTTCCAGTTGATAGGTGCTGTCACAGAGATATTGATGTCCAGCTTTTACTATGTATTGTGTTCTAGTTGGATCCCATCGATACCCGTCCAGTGTGCCTTCTTGAACCGGAGCTTTGTTGTGGAGGAGCTATTTCAGGGCATTGAGACTGGTTTCTAATACATTGGGGGGATCCAGAAATTTCCAGGCTATCCAGGCATGAGTGTGGCTGTCCCATTTTGATATTTGGGACAAGTGGAAAAGTCCTTTGTCATTAAGCCAGTTTATGACAGGGATTGCCTCTGCCTTTGATCCCATAGGTTGCTGCCCTAGGACTTTGTCTATAGAGAAATTGATACTGTTTCCCCCACCTGGGACCTTAGAGATATTTTGATTCATAAATGGTATAGCCTTCTTGCAAAGTTGCTAGATTTTTGTGCAGTGTCTGTTAGGAATACTAGACTCCAAAAGCTGCTGCCTTGTACAGTTTAAGTATTTTACCTCCAAAACCTTCTTCCACCACGCTGTAGACCCTGTGATCAATCTCCATACAATTTTTACTCCAAGAGCCAAGTTTAGAAGCTTTGGGGATCTGATGCCCAATCCTCCTTTTTCCTGAGATTGGATTATATTCTTCCAGCTTACTAGATTAAATTTATTTTTATCCGTTTTCCCTCCTTGCCAAAGAAAGTGTCTGAGTACTCTTTCCATTTTTTGATGGAAAACAGTTGAAGCTTGATATAAAGAGAAACGGTATATGGGAAGAGAAGCAATACCTGATTTTAGGAGGACTAGCCTTCTTGCTGGGTTCAACCACATCGTGCCCCATTGCTGCACTTTTCTCGTTATTTTGTCAAGGATTTCATTCCAGGTATCAGCTTTCAAGGGTCCCAAGCTCACTGGCATTCCTAAATAGGAGAAGTGGTTCCAGATTAGTCTGCAGGAAACTCCAAATATATTTGCAATACGTTGAATGGTATGATTTGTTGTGTTCCAACCATAAATACAACTTTTTATCTGGTTGACTTTCCCTCCTGAATAATCCATGAATTGGTCCAATATCTTCTTGAATCGCCTTGCTATTGTAATGGATGCTCCTCCTATCAGCAGAGTGTCATCTGCAAACTGCGAATGATTGATGTTCTTTGTTCCATGTTCGATCTTGATGCCAGTGATTAATCCTACTCTCCGGTTATAGTCCAAGGCTTGACTGAATGATTCAGTCATGAGGATGAACAGATAAGGAGAAAGGGGGTAGCCTTGTCTGAGACCACGGGATGATTGGAAGGCTGCACATGGTCTCCCATTGATCAAAGAGGAGATCCAAGGTCCGGTTATACAAGTTGCGATCATAGAGGTGAAGGAGGGATCAAACCCCATTTTATGAAGGACAACAAACAGATAGGAGTGTCTTACTCTATCGAAAGCATTTGCAAGATCCAGCTTTAGAACAAATCCTTTTTCTTTCCTGGTTGAACTCGAGTGGATGGCCTCTTGTACAAGGAGAATAGAATCAGTAATGTGCCTGTTAGGGAGAAAGCCCCCTTGATTTTCAGAGATCAAGGAGGGAAGGAGGGGTTTTATCCTGGCTGCTAATATTTTTGAGATAATTTTGTAGGTTGAGTTGCATAAAGAAATTGGCCGGAATCTCGAGAAGGAGGAAGGGCGATTTTCTTTTGGTATCAGAGCAAGATACATGGAGTTGGTGAATCCCCCCATTTTACCTTTTTTCATCACCCAACGAATAATCTTTAAGAGATATTTTTTTATCATTGACCAGTATTCCCGATAGAAGCAGATGGGAAATCCATCCGGTCCTGGTGCTTTGTCAGGATGCAAACTCCAAATTGTTGTTTTGATTTCCTCTTCTTCTACTTCTTTGTTAAGATTGTTGTTCATTTCTTGTGTGACCCCTTTAGGCAGATACTGGAGCATGTTTGAGTAATCTTCTACACCTTTGTCTTCAGTCAGAAGTTTACAAAAATGCCTGGTGGCTGCTTCCTTTATAGATCCCTAGGTACTATATTGGTTCCCTTCATTGTCCATTATTGTGCTCACTGTGTTTCTAAGCTTTCTCACAGTGGCTTGCTTATGAAAATAAGATGTGTTTTTATCTCCTTCCTGCAACCAAAGTTGCCTTGATTTCAATCTCCACTTTATTTCTTCATCCCTGAGGATTTGGTTCAGCTGCAAATATAATTTACCTTCTTGTTCTTTATTCTGCTGAGATAGCCCTTGCCTTTCGATTCTCTGTTGCACATCCTCTAGAGCTTGCTTGATTTCCTTTTTATTCAATTCGGGCTCTTGATAATTGTTCCTTGCCCAGTTCTTTAAAGCCTGCCTTACTCTTTTAAGTTTTGTCTCCCAGATATAACTTGGAGACCCTTCAACATGATGGATCCATGTCGTTTGCACCACTTCTTTTGCAGCTGGTATCCGGTTCCATATTGAGCTATATTTGAAGGGTATGGGCCCTAGAGGGCAGTGGCTTTGGAGAGTTAGAGTTATCGGATAGTGATCAGAAGCCGACATATTGAGGATATTTGAATAGCCTGTTGAGAAAGTGGAAAGGTATGCTATGCTGATAAGGAATCTATCGAGCCGTTCCATGATGTTGCTGGCACCAATTCTTCTGTTACTCTAGGTATACCTACGGTTTTTGGGCCTGACATCAACTAGATCATGATCCTGTATTATGGTCTCTAAGCGACTTCTGGAAGGATCAGGAGTGAAATTACCTCCTCTTTTTTCATTTGCATGCAGCACTAGATTAAAATCTCCTGCTACAATGAGATTGGTATTCTGGTCCATTTCTATGTTTGCTTTCAGAGTATCCCAACATATCTCTTTTTCTCTATACTGATTTGGAGCGTACACATTATACACCGTTACTGATTGGCCTCCGGTTCTGCTTTCAAGTGTGGTTCGGATCCAGTTTTGATGAACATTGGTAGAGCTGCACATGCATTTGTTGCTATCCCATAAGGTTACTATGCCGCCTGAGGCTCCTCTTGCCTCACTTATGCTTCCACGGAAATGTTTCTGCTGACTAATTACTTTATTCATTTCACATTGATCTTGCTTTGTTTCTTGTATAAGCATGATTTCTGGGTTCTCGCTGTGGATTAAATCCTTGAGGGCAACTAGCTTAGAGGGGTGCCCTAATCCCCTGCTGTTCCAAGATAGGATTTTCATCATGAGATACTAGCTATATGGAGAGGTGCTCGCCTCTCATGGTCTTTATTGTTGTTTTCTTTTTCCAGATGCCCAAGAATAAAGGTCTCTATTGGTGTTTGAGTACCCAATGCTATGTATTTTTGTGCGCTTTCGTCCCTTTGTTGTTTAGCTAATTTTCTTCCAGGTCCTTGCTTTTTTTGAACATCACTGGGCGCTCCATGATCCTTTGAAGAGCTCCTGGTAATTCTCGAAGAGGGAGGATCAGGTGGGGGCTGCATGGAGGGGGGAGGAGATTGATGAGGAGGGGGATCAATGGAGGGGATGTCAGGTCCCGATTCAGCCTCAGAAAGGATCGCAAAGGGGTTGGAAGAAGGAGGGAGAGGCGGATCGGGTATCAGAGAGGGAGGGGAAAAAGGGCACTGACTGGAGGTTCCAGGGACATCAGAATCCATAGGAGATTTGTGAGGAGGCGATGATTTTTTCTTTTTAACAGATTCCCAGTGGCCATCTTGCTCGTCATTATCTACATTAACAATTTTTGTGCATCTATTTGCAAAGTGTCCGTATTCGTGGCATACCTTGCATTTAAAGGGTATCTGTTCGTAGTCCAATTGCTGGATATGGCTCCAATCATCCACTTTCAGCTTGATCGCCTCCGGCAATCCTCGGCCTAGATCGACTTCCACACAGATCCTTGCGCATCCCTGCATGTTGTCTTTGGGTTCACTGCGATCTATATATTTTCCCACCGCATTTCCTATAGCTTTAACTGAATCATCCCCCCAACAGTGAAGAGGGAGATGTGGCAGCCGTACCCAAACTGGAACAGCATTCGAGATATCTAGTTCTGGGTCGAAATCCGGGGTCCATTTGTTGAGGTAGAGGCCCCTGGAGTCAATAAAATATGGTCCGTTCCTGAATATTAGATCTTTGTCCTCCTTTGTCTCGAAATGAAATGTAAAATATCCTCTGCCACAGAATCTGATAGATATTTTACCCTGAATCTTGTCCGACCAGTTTCATTCGATCCACCTTTGCACTGTTCTGGGCGATGGCCAAAGTCCTGTAAATTGCCCAATTAATCCTTTCTCTGCTAGGGAAAGGGCTGCCATGCGTGGGATAGCAGGCGGCAGTTGAACCTCCTGTAATATATCAAGTTTCTTTACAAACTTTGTTGCTGCTGGTCGAGGTCGCTGCGGGGGGAGAGAATTTACTAGGTTGGAAAAGGCCCGTTGCAAATCCGGATCCCCGCGGGGTGGATCCGGAGGATCCATGCTGAAACGCGATCGCAGGCAGTTTCAGGGTCGCGCAACAGTTTTCCCTCCTTCTGAAACTGGGATCAACTTTACTAACACTTATGAATTATCATTGCAAAACAGAATTTAGTCTTACAAGTTATAGTGATTAAATAGAAGATAAGACATGTCACTTTTGAGGAGGTTTTATAATTATTGGAATTTTAAGATTAAGAATCATTACACCTTTCTTATCTTTGTGGCATTTCATTTAATTATGGGCTTTGTAACATCCCTCCCTTAATAATAAATAATAAATAATAAGAAC